>NQII01007018.1:2818-30040 GCA_002778355.1 Clitarchus hookeri | reverse complement strand
AATGCAACTCTTCACAGCAACCCACCCAGTCATAAACATTAAAAAATAATGACAAAAAAGCAAAAAATTATAAAAAAAATAAACCTTATTACTTTAACCATCAATCCCTACCCCTACCTAACCACCTCCCTATAACATAAAAATTAGAAAAAAAAATCGCAAAACAATAGAAAATTAATTCCAAAAAACGTGGGAAAATATACATTGATGATTTCGACATCCATGTTGAATGCTGGTGACCTTGACTTCAAAAACCTTGACAAAAATTTAAAAAAATTCAAAATTTGAAAGAAACTTTTAAAAGTTTAGGAACTTATTAAATCACGGACACCGACACCAATGTTGGAAGACCAGTATGACCAATAAACCCAATAACCTTGAAATCGAAAAATAAAGAAAAAATGGTGACAAAATCGAATAAAATAAAATATCGACGAACATATTACGTGACTGACTCTGACCCCCTTGTTGGATGGCGGTGACCTTAACCTTGACCACAATAACCTCGAATTAAAAAAAATAAGGAAACTTGCAAAAAATCGAAGAAAAATGTGTGAAAATCAACGAATATATATCACTACTGACTCCGACCTCCACGTTAAATATTGGTGATCTTAACCTTGATCCCACTGACCTTAAACTCGAAAAAATAAAAAATTGTAAACAAAAAAATGGTAAAAAACATGGTGGAGCACAGCCGTTCCCTGGTACGACAATTAGCAGCCGAAGGAACCCCGAACTGTATATTTAATTTGCTGTATAGCCAACAAATTTTCCAACCTTCAAAAGCGATTTATTGACTTTACATGCACACATTACCCAGACTTCCACACATTCCAATGCCCCCACCGCACCGCTCGACGCTTCGCTTCCCTCATCAACTACTCGCCATAGCACGAACCCCCCACCCTTCCCCCTCTACATCCGCACATGCCACCAACCCACAATACGACTCTAAACCCTTCCTCAAATAACTAGCCATAGCTCGCCCCCCTCATCCTCCATCCTAGCCATGAACTATCCACACGATACTCCACTGCTCCCCCTGCAGAAATGTCTAGAACAGTGGACAAGACCAACCTACCATACCACACACCTACACCAACAGTCGATGACAACCAATCTAGAAAAAGTCACCTAACACGAATCTTGGTGCTAAACTCTTCGCACATAAACTTTGCAAAATCTTCGCAAAACTTTGGAAATCTTCATAAACATTTCAACCAGAGCTCACCATACAGAAGAGCCATGCCAAATGACCAAGCCAACCAACCAGTTGCGAAAAATTCCTTTAAAATATTCCTCAGTTCACTTGTACTCAGTCGATTTTAATCGACAGGAATAAGGCATAATACTTCAGATTCTACCATAGCCCTACTTTCTGCACATGCTTCCATAAATTTTATCTAAGACAGACGCTCGCAATCGATTGTATACACAACTGAATTAAAAAGTCTTTCAGAGAAGCAGAACGGACTGCGTAAGAAATTAAAACCACATCATTATTTCTTAGAGACTACATAAATGTTTAGTATTTACTTATTATATACATTCAATCTTTATAATAATTTCATACATTCGATCTTTATATTTGTCAGATGTTTGCAGATACAGTCTCACCTGATGTAACACCGATCTTTCAGTTTGCTAATGACAAAAAATATTTCGTTAATGTGCGAGAAATCCCTATCTTGTTACAAAACGATCAAATGTCTCAACATATCAACAAGTACATACTGGCCTTCGGGAAAATATTGTCAGTAATCTCAGCATCTTATGCCATCTCCATTTCGCTCGTTGCAGCAAATGGGGTGGAGGTGTGTGTCAGAGCATCAAGAATTTCCTATCGTCTTCAGCACCGTCACTGTCTTCATGTTAATTTTCATCACTGCTGTCTTCATGATTATCTTAAACCCCTGTTTTTTAATTCTATATTAAATATAATTTTCTTTGTAGCAGAAATTGTATGGTCATCGGACGTTTATTTTGGTGTTCATTGATTTCACGCGAAAGTCTTGAAAGCGTACATTCCACACAGACTGGCTCTATCATGTCTCGTAGGTCCCTTATTCCGTCATTAGCATTAACTGTCTCGTCATAATCGTCTGTGGAGTCAGTACCCATCGGTGCAACAAGCAGTATTGACAATATAAGGTATTCAGGGAGCTACCAAGTGATATGAAGGACCTTTATGTGACCAGGGACCACTATCATTATTTGATTCTTAGCAGGGACCACAAGGATCCAGAATAATAAACTGTATTCACCTTAAAATAATCTTTAATCATAACTTTTAACATATTTGTTTAACTTAATAGTAATATGCACCGAAAGAACTATTATAATATAAAAAGAACATTTCTTATAGAAAATTATATACGGCAAATTATCAATGCAATTTTTGAGCCTTTACAAGCAGTGTAATCCTCGAGCTAATATTATTGCTCAAAGCTACACGCATGTCATCACTTGCATTCAAACGATTCCTTGACTTGTTTTTAATTGCAAGCAAAGTAGAAAATCCTTGTTCACACAAATATGTAGCGGAGAAGAGGATAAGATAGCGCAAGGCTTTTTTACACCAAAACTCCTCAAGGGCAATGCGAGATTCAAACGCGTCCTTGCAGTTTCTATCATTTTGCAATTCAATGAGCTCTTCCTGGATTTCGTCAGCAACCTCTCCAACGTTGATACCAAAAGAGTTACGAATCAGCTTTTGGATACTTCTCGAATCGATTTGGTTATATTCCGGGAAGTAACGATTTAATTCATCGACCAGCATTTGCAGATTACTTCTGATGTTCTCTTGTACAGCCGCTCTGAGCATAACAAATTTTTTGTCATCAGCAAGCGCTTTTAATGTCGCAAACGCAGAAAATTGTTTTCGACATCTTTACCCATCCATAGTTGAAGTTTGCAAATAAAGGCACGAAGTTTATCTTCAAAGATAAATATGTTTGCTACGCCTTATAAATTTTTATTTCCAGAACCTTGCAACTACAAGTTTAGCTTATTTAAATGTGTGAAAATATCCACATGATAAGCAAAGTGCAGGTGAGATTTCTGATCAGTAAACTTTTTTGTAAATATTTCATTTTCCTCTCTTCTAGAAACTGCTCAACTCTCTCCCTTAGTTCGTATAATCTTCCTAGCATGTTTCCTTTCGAAAGCCAACGAACTTCGGTGTGAAAAAGAAGCGTCCCATGATTGGAGTCTATTTCAGTACACAGTTTTTAAAAAGGCGTATATTTAAGGCACTGCTTTTCATGACATTGACCACTTTTATGGCCAATTTCATTGTGCTAGTAAGGCATTCCGGAAGAGTTTTAGAAGCTAACGCCTGGCGATGTATGATACAATGCGTTGTTAATGCAGAGGGATTTTTTTGTTTTTTTAATTTCGCGAGACCGGAGCGTGATACTAACATAGCCGGAGCTCCATCCGTACAGAAACCGGCTAATTTTTCGCACATAATGTTACGTTTCTCAAAATATTCGCTTATTATGTACATGACATCGATACCTTTTGATGTTGTTTCCAGGTCCCACGAAATCAATAATTCTTCTTTGATTGACATGTCGTCGTCTAAAAAGCAGACAAACACGAGCAACTGACAACAATTAGAACAATATGTCGATTCATCGCACTGCAAAGCAAAATATGGCGATTTTTTTAATTTTTGAAACAAGTTGCTCCTCAATATCTTTTGACATTATTTCAATTCGAGCTTTTACTGTGTTGTTCGATAATGGTTTATCTTGTATTTTCTTTTTGGCTTCCATCTCTACAACTTCTTCGGCAGCTTTGATCAAACAAGGCTTACGAGTGTTTCTCCTATCGTGTGTGGCTTTTTTGATTGCGCTATCAATTTTGATATCTTAAATGACGCAGCTTATGCTTTTTTCGATTACGCAAATCTTGTACAACTAAACCCAAGTCTCACTTATTTAGATTCTCTAATTTTCCTTCTATCCCAGTCAAATTAGACATAGCTGTAGAAAAAATTCCAAAAGTTTAGATTTTCTTTTTAGGGGCTTCCTTTTGATGTGGGGAATTATATATCAAAAGTCCCCGAAGGTGGGTGGTGAGCTTGAGGAGGGGAGGGGGGGTTTCGGCTTTGTTTTCGACCTTTCTTCAGTTTTTCGCTTATAACTCGAAAAGTAAGAATTTTAGCGACTTTATTATCCAGTAAAAAATTAAAGTAAACAACGTTTTATACAATATTTTATACTACTATTTTTCTCTACAATCAAGCGTTCCTCCGCTAGAGTGCGTTGAAAAATGAGCAAGATTTGCAAAATCTGCAAAAAATACCCTTTAAAGCCTTTTTTCACCTTGGATTCTTCCTTATCGTGACTTTAGATGACATCCAAATGCTAATATTATGTTCTCATATGTATCATGACATGTTTGCCGACCGTTAGTGATGCTCGTGTAGTAACACGATCATGTACGTTGTCGGAACGGAGTCCTGATGTCATAATGGAATTATAGGCTGACAAAGTATACAGTTTTTATAATTCAGAATGAGTTTTACTTGATGCAAGTAATTGTAAATTAACAATTAAATCGTAAATACAATATAAAATGGAAAGTAAATAGAATTAATTCATTAATGGTGTAGTTTATTTTAGTGTGTGGGGGAGAAGGGTGGGGGACAGCACTAACAACTGCATGGGAGAACGACACAGCTTTTTTTCTTGATTCTCTCTTTGTTGCTGGCTCTTGAAGTTAGAACTGATTCGAAGAAAGTTGTTGAGAGAGTTGGAGGGATCATTCCCTGTACCTCATCAAGAAAGCCATTACTTTGAGGGTACTGACTGGTGTCATATTCTTGGCTCTGTATGTCTTCCTTGATAATTTCAGCAGTAGTTCTTCTTCTGGCGTTTTCTCCCTTATAGAGGTATCATACCAGGTTCAGTGCAAAATTTTGTCATCAACATCCTTAAAACACAGAACAGTCTTGAGGGTATGAACCGGCCGATGATAAATCGATCCTTATACTTCTCCGTCAGCTTTGCTTTTACTGTTTTAACTGATGGCTTTTCTCCAGTTATTGCGTTCATCACCTTCTCCATCGAATACTGACAGTCGGTTCCCTCATCAAGGAAAGAGTAGATATCTTCCATAGTAGCTGACACGTAGTCATCAGGACGTCCTCTTTTATGATTAGTCATCTTTGTTGTGAGAAAAGTGACATAGCATTGGTGATGGTAAACAGCTATCGCTGATAGTTGCAATTCTTCGTTCTACTTGTTCTCCCCATTCGTCATTCTTTCGTTTGCTCCTTTTAATATTCTAGTCTTCATCTACAAACTGCGTACTTCATAAACAATCTATCTTTTTTCCACAGGTTTCTTCCTTTCTTTCCGGTAAAACTATTCATCAATTGCTCTACAGCAGAACAAACACTTCACCTTGAAGTCAAATGGAGGAACGCTGGATCGTCGACGGCTCCCTGATGGGCCACTTTCAGCTTCTTCAACGCTTCTTACATCAGTAGAAATAGATTGAGGTCTTGTGTACCGCCTTCGACAGTCGCTGTCAACTACTCCACTTCTTTTCTCCCTAAAAATCCGACTATTCCCATAATTTCTTGCCAATAGTCCTTCCATCCCTTTCTCACGCACCACACTCCGATCATTTTCGACAGGTTCATCACATATTAAACACGTATTAGCCATTATAAGGCGATGGTAAGCACAGACACAATTTCAGCTCACACAGTACGACGCGATTGGTTAACACTGAAAAAAGCACACGGGAACGAGACAACATTCAGAGAGGTACTGGCTGACTGAAAAACATCGACGGGGCGTGTGTGGGTTGTTGGGGGTGGTGCTGACTAGGGGGAAGGGAGGGAAGTCGAGATCACTGGCTTCAAACATAAAGGAACAAAAAAATGTCCCGTTTAAGGTCCGGCTCAGGGTTCCCCCTTGCGCCTCCTCTTTTATTTGTGAACGCACTGAAAACCAAACGGTTTTTTCAACTCAACTAGCTGACTTACATTCAATTAGTTATCTTGCTTTTAACTTATTTTGCCCATTTCCACTGATAATGTATGTACTAACAAATAACTTTATCATTAATAAATTCATTGCATGCACATTTTAGTAATTAATTAGAAATTACTTGCATCAAGTAAAACTCATTCTGAATTATAAAAACTGTATACTTTGTCAGCCTATAATTCCATTATGACATCGGGACTCCGTTCCGACTGCGTACATGATCGTGTCACTACACGAGCATCACTGACGGTCGGAAAACATGTCATGATACATATGAGAACATAATATGAGCATTTGGATGTCATCTAAAGTCACGATAAGGATGAATCCAAGATGAAAAAAGGCTTTAAAGGGTATTTTTTGCAGATTTTGCAAATCTTGCTCATTTTCCAACGCGCTCTAGCGGAGGAACGCTTGATTATAGAGAAAAATAGTAGTATAAAATATTGTATAGAAAGTTGTTTACTTTAATTTTTTTCTGGATGAGAAAGTCGCTAAAATTCTTACTTTTCGAGTTATAAGCGAAAAACTGAAAGAATGTCGAAAACAAAGCCGAAAACCTTCCCCCCTCTTCAAGCTCACCACCCACCTTCGGGGACTTTTGATATATGATTCCCCACATCAAAAGGAAGCCCCTTAAAAGAAAATCTTAAGTTTTGGAATTGTTTCCCAAGTTGGCCTCTTTTATGTCTAATTTGACTGGTCTATTCGGAGAATTCTGGTGATCGGTCACAGAAATTAGGATGGACCGTTTCTAAGTGACGTTTTAATTTTGCTGGCTTCAAGCATCATTTCCGAGAACAGTTGCGCATATAACGTACTGGGGTTTCGTTTCTACACTACTTTCAATGGATGTTAATCCATATTTAATATAACTATTGTAATATTTTCTCTTAGGAGCCATTTTTTAAAAATAAAACAAAAACGCAATCGAATATAATATGTATAAAAAAAAACAAAAACTCTATTCTCTTTCATTACAGGTAAAATAATTTTTATCCTTAGCTTAAAGTTAAAATGAATATTGCCTTACTGTATTAAATGACTAGGTACTTACGGACAAAGTTCAAGAACGAGAGCGCCAATTTAGATTTCNCGCCGCTGAACTCGTAACTCGTAACCTAGAAACGAGGTTCGAGTTACTTGATATATAAACTGATAATGATGTTTAGCAACTACATTAATCGGCGTAACAGTTTGCATTTGGCATAGAAACACACATTTCTATTATTATTATTTTTAACGACGTGCTAGTGTTCATTAAATAACTTTAAAAATTTAAATGAGATTAAGTGGCTGCCTATAAAAAGTTATACTGTCACAAAATTTGAGAAACGTCAAAAGAGGCATAATAAGATGCCTCTATTGTAGTTATTGAATACCAGTAAAATTAATAAATGTTCCTCGGACCACTTGTGGTCCGCGGATCACCGGTTAAGAACCATTGCTGTAGACGAACCCTTGCAGATCTTGACGTGTTCCTTCAATGTATCGCCTTGCATAAGCTTCATGTGGCCATTGTCGTATTGTTTCACCATGCGAGTTCCCTTTTTGTCTACGAATATACACTGAATAGCCAAAAAAACTGTTACACCCGCCTAATATCGTGTAGGACCACCCCGAGCACGCAGAAGTGCAGCAAGACGACGTGGCTTGGACTCGACTAATGTCTGAAGGCATACAGGAGGCAATTCACACCATGAATCCTGCAGGGCAGTCCACAAATCCAACCTGCGCCATTTAGAGAAAGGGTTGTACGTCTGTCACGTTTGATGATGTCGAAGATGTGATGCTTTACCGGATTCCCGATATTCACGGTACACTCGTGAAATGGTCGTACGCGGACATCGAAATGTTATCGCTACCTCGGAGATGCTATGTCCCATCTCTCGTGCGCCGACTATAACACCACGTTCAAACTCACTTAAATCTTGATAACCTGCCATTATAGCAGCAGTAACCGATCTAGTGGCCTACTGCATCGCGTTACTCTGATTGGTTCCATAGCTCTGTTATTTGCATACGCACGCCTATACCAGTTTTTTTGGCTCTTCAGTGCATAATGTAGTGTATTAACAGGGGGTAAAGAGTGCTGTTTCTCAGTAGGCGAAAAAGAAACATTTGTTGGCGTTAGAGCGTTTATTTAAGTTATCACGTCAAGTGAACTGTCTGGAACATTTATAGCAGCTAACGATTTCATGAAGTGGGTTATTTAAACAATAGCTCTTCTCATGTCGCCGCGCATTGCTACTTGTAGCGAAAGTTTTTGCACAGCAACAGCATCGGCTTCCATGTTATTTTCTGAGCAGTTGTTGAAGGTATTCATGTAGTACATGACATACTCGATTTCACTGTCGTCAGTGGTTTGAATCTTCTTCAAGCATACATCAATTCATACNTCATGTAGTACATGACATACTCGATTTCACTGTCGTCAGTGGTTTGAATCTTCTTCAAGCATACATCAATTCATACATATTACTCCTGCCAACTGACTCCTGCAGACTGCCTCCTTCCGACTGACCCCTGCAGGTATTCTTTCGGTGTCGTAAATACCACGTCATGAAGCTATGCACGACGAGGGTCGGTCGAACGTGGGAGAATAACTACTGAAAAAAAAACACAATACCTCTGCTTCATTTCCGACGAAGCTGAAGATGGGTGTGTCCCTTCTTGCCCGATAGACACCACAACAAACATGGAGCCTCAGCTTCGTCGGAGATAAAACTGAAGATGGTGGCGAAGATGGTGCTCGTGTGAGGGCTTTTCGACTCCGCCTTCTATGAGCTTTGAATCGGCTTTCCTCAATTTTCAATACATTTTTTTTTTTTTATTTCTTGGTGAGAAAGTGAATTTGGTAAAATAATTCATTTCTGAAGTGATTTTTAGGGGTGAAGCAGGCCGTCCCAGGCTGCCAACCGCAGGCCACGACCTCCGCCTGTGACGTCATGGCGGGCGAATCCTGAACCCTTATACATGGTACCTGCTACCGAACGAAAAAAACCTATCTACTTACAAGTTTCATAAAAAAAAAATTTTGTATGAGCGATATCGTAGTTGAAATTAGCATAATTTATATATGCGTTAAGAGCTGATTAATTTATTAAATGGGTTTACGGGCCTTGCATTATCATTAACAAACCTAATTAAAACTTAAATATTACAAATTAAATATAACATTTTTATTATGCTGTATAGTTAAATATTCATCTTGTAAATATTACTATTTTCATCTAAGTCTTGGTATCATGATGAATAATGAATGTCATCATGGTTCGTAGTCGTGGAACGCATGACTGATTGCATATTTTTACTTATATGTATCTCGAAAACTAATATTCCTACATCAAAATGATTGGAATGTGTACCTCACCACACAAANACATCAAAATGATTGGAATGTGTACCTCACCACACAAACCCCTCCCCCACACAAAAATTATACTCTACAGCATATGTGTCGATGTGACAGTATTTAATTTGGAATTACACTCTTATGTTAGAACTATACAAGGCCGCGTTTGTTCTTTTTCATTTTTTTTTGAAAACTGTACATCCCATATGAAAATAATTTTTTATTTAGTGTGGTCCATTATATTTATTAATTTCTAGTATGCTAGGTATAGTAGGCCATTCAATATGAGGGCCACTGGAATCATTTCGTGGTCATTTTTTATTGTATTTTTGTTGTTAGAGTTATTTTTCATGGTTATGCCAATAAGGTACATGCATACCTCGTAATTTTATTTCGTACAGTTTTTATTTGGCACAACAAATATTTCCATGCAAATAAACATAAACTATACAGATTAACAAATAACTGTTCCTCTTTCTCCTTCCCCACCTCCTGAGATATACATTACAGTTAACATACTAAATGTAATGCAAATAAAAGAAATCACAATTAACTACATTATAATAAAAAATGTGAACACATATACTGAGATTGCATTTTTATGTTCGTCATATCAGTCTCGTCGAATTTTTCCCCTCGAGGGACATAATACTAGTAATCAACTAAAATATAAAATCTTTTCGAGGCAGAAACAAGATGGTAAATGCTACCATGATGGTTGGTGTAAACAATATGGCGACTAGAAAATAGCTGGTAAACTGAAACAAGATGATGTGCGGAAACATATGATGGGCGAAAATAAGATGGTGGACCGAAACAATATGGCGATTGAAAAAAAATAGCTACTTAAAACAATATGGTGGCAAAAACAATATATCGTACAAAGTTTTAGTTAAAGGACATAATATGGCGGGCAGAAACAAGATTGCTGCTCTGACTTCATCCAAGATGGCAAACTGAGCTACAATGGCACAGCCCCTAGCCCTTGTGCTCGGATCGGCTACATATAACTACTGTCTTATATTTATCTACTATGATGGTCGGTTCAAATTTATGCTCTACAATATATGGCTTGCTTTTAACAATATAAGTTGTAGTACTGGATCCAATTGCTGCCGTTATGGCATCAGTCTCCTTTGCGACACTTCCCAACATCATTTCTGCCTCCTGCATGCCAAACCGATACATTTGATATATACGTATACATATATAGTTGGAGCTAAATACATATTAAATTAAATGTATTATTTTACATTGAAACACGCAAGCATCGTTGCGCCAGCTAATAGTACCACGTCAGTAATTAGTCTTGGCGTCAGCATGTGTACATCAGTTTAGCGATGATGGTGATGACGTTAGGCATCCAACACAAAATGGCAAAGAAGTCCGAGATGTCCGCCAAATATTGATATAAACGTCTGTGGATAGGCGAGGCCATTGCTACTGCGATTGCTCGTATGAAGAGTCACTTATTTATCAAGTATTCTAAGTTATTTTAGACTGCAAAACTACTCTTAAAAATATAATATTACGTTGATATAGGTAAGGTCAGTTTAAACTAGAAATACACGTATTCGCACATTAACTTATAGTGGCCGGGAGACGTGTGGGCAAGTGTGTTCTCTTATTCTCGTAAGTGTACAGCTAGTCACAGACCATTCTCTAACTGAGCAACAACAGAATAGCCCGAAAGCATATGCGTTATTCCAGAAACACCTGCTATTCAGTTTCCGGTAGTTGTAGCAAAGACGCGCCATCTGAAGTTTGTGAGATGGCTGATATCATCTATTCCCGGCATCTTCACACTTTTCGAATACAGCCTTGGAAAATCACCCCATGTATGACAAGCTTAGTTCTTTCCTAAATATGCCACGTATCGCAACCTTGTTATACTTCTGTTAACATGAGCGTATATTAGAACCTCTTGAAATTATATAAAATTATCAGCGTTTCTTGTGGTTAAAACCCGAATCAAAGATAGACGGGTCGAACGAAGGTGAGTAATCACGCGCACTCCGGCTGTCGTAAACAAACGTGGCGGATAACAGTAGTGCACTCTAGACGACGAGGGAACCAAAATGGCCACCTGGCGAGAGCGACAACAAACACATGCGCAGTAACACGCCATCGGCGGCCCGCTGAATTTTTATACTGATCCCTGTGCCTTCAGCAAATACTGAAGCCCCTAGTTTAGTCTGCTATAGGATATTCATCATTAATTGAGCTGTTTCAAAATTACATTTGAAAAATGCCACTTCTCTACCTGCGTATATTTTAACGGGCGCACTTAGAAGCATGGTCCCGGTAAAGTTGGAAGGAAAGACGTTTCAAATATTGACGTTGAATTAAACGAGTCAGATAAACGTTTGTGAATAATGAAATAATTTTTTCTCGGTTTTTAATGCATATGATATAAGAGCCCGAATTCACAAATTTGTAAAACACGTCCCTTTCTAATAATTTGACAATTTCACTTGACCGACGATAAATATAATGGAAGAATATTCACTGTGCATGCAAGTAGATCTAAGAAGGACTTTAGAAATTGTTCAGCATGCCGTGAACAACATTTAATGTGAAATCATGTTAACAGCAAATAGACCAAACGAAGTTCGTATGCCCTGTTGTTGCTGTTACAGAAATGTAGTTACTGTCGTGCTAATAATATATTTTGCGAAATTGTACTGTCTACGTACNACTGTTGTTGCTGTTACAGAAATGTAGTTACTGTCGTGCTAATAATATATTTTGCGAAATTGTACTGTCTACGTACGACATATAGGAAGTATGTCAGTTATATTGAAAACACTTCCACAAGTTCACACTTTTGATCCGTTTGTAGATAATTGCAGCACATTTGTAACGTATTGATAAAATTACGTTAAATCATAGATACTTAGGGCCAGAAAAGTCGGCTGGCACACAAGTTTAATCAAGTACCGAATTCTATCGAAAAGTTAAAGTTTAAGATAAGGTGAATAATTCTGTCAGCTGTAAAATTGTTATCAAGTGATCGTAGTTCAAGGAGTACGGGTAAACCAATGTATCTGAATATACTATAAAAGCCATAATGTGGTGGCTAAAAATGTTAATTTCTTAACGCCACAGCCATGCTCCTCTTGCTAGCCGTCGCTGGCTGGCTTGAAGCGGAAAGGAATATGACCTTCCTGGATGGCTTCCTGTTTTGCTCATTCACGACGAGCTTCCAAATAGACGGAGCGGGGAACACCAGTGGTTGAGTACGATCTAGCAGATAATGACATTGCTCGTGATCTTCCTGACATGAGAGCGTCTAGAACCTTTATTTCGTGACAGTTAAAACACCACAAAGAATTAATTTTCTCAAGAATGATGGAGTTTTTTCAAAACGGCCAATATTATTGATAAGTTAAGGACAACTATTACGGCGTTTCATGAAATGGAACAAACAAATAAAATATGTTATGGCATATTTACACACAATTTTTTACACACTCTCATAAAAATTGCGTCACATATACATATTTCACTATTGCATTTAATCTCATTGGATTCAAATACGTTGTTTTAGTGTATAATATAATGTTATCACTATNACATATTTCACTATTGCATTTAATCTCATTGGATTCAAATACGTTGTTTTAGTGTATAATATAATGTTATCACTATATATGCAATCTAAATCTCTTCTTTCCAAACAAAACACAGTAATGATCAGTTTGAAATAGACCACCATGTAGTCATCGAACAGGTCGATAACTTTTACAAGACATTCGAATAATATTGTTCGACTCGAAGTTATTTATACTATATATATATGCTATGTATATATACTATGTATATATACTATATATATACTATCTATAAATACTATGTATATGTACTATATATGTATATACTATGTATATATACAATGTTTATAACTATATATACATAGTATAAATAACTTCGAGTCGAACAATATTATTCCTTACAGAACATTTTCAATAGCTGGACANACATATTTCACTATTGCATTTAATCTCATTGGATTCAAATACGTTGTTTTAGTGTATAATATAATGTTATCACTATGTATGCATTCTCAATCTCTTCTTTCCAAACTAAACACAGTAATGATCAGTTTGAAATAGACCACCATCATCAGTAGCTTGTCCAGCTATTGAAAATGTTCTGTAAGGAATAATATTGTTCGACTCGAAGTTATTTATACTATGTATATATATGCTATGTATATATACTATGTATATATACTATATATATACTATGTATAAATACTATGTATATGTACTATATATGTATATACTATGTATATATACAATGTTTATATATACTATATATACATAGTATAAATAACTTCGAGTCGAACAATATTATTCCTTACAGAACATTTTCAATAGCTGGACAAGCTAGTGATGATGGTGGTCTATTTCAAACTGAACATTACTTAGATTTTTTTGGAAAGAAGAGATTGAAAATGCATATATGGTGATATGCAAATTATATATATATATATATAATTTGCATTACGTGACTTGTAAATGAGAGCTTGTTAAAGAAATGCTGTCCCAAGTAAAGTTGATCTTCAATAGACACAATGAAAAATCAAAACATAGCTCTACAATTAGTATATTCACAATATTTCCAAACTTTTTAAATCAAACTTTTACAAACTCACCCCGTGTAGGGCTCGTTTGGATGTTTCCTAAATATGTCGCATATCACAAGCGTTATCAAATTCTGTTAAAATTATGTTCAAATAAAAGTATCTTGTTATTTATTGTATCTAATTTTACTTATATCATGCATATATATTACAATGGATCATTTATAAGCATTACGAATAAGCACACTGAGATAATAGATGTGTTGGTAAAGACGAGTATGAAATAGTTATTATGCAAAATATTACTAAACTGAGTGCACATGAATGCGTACATTGTCCCTTTGATGTAATTTTCTATATTGTGTTGAGATTTGCTTCCATCAGGCGGAGGAATAGCATGAAAGTAGGTCGTTTTCAGGCTTTCATAAAAGTTTAAATAAATCGCGAATGTACCATATATAGTATATGACTTATCACATTCAACTTATTTTGTGAAATAAAGCACGTTCGTAATGCCACATATTTATGTACCATTTCTGAACGAAAAATATTTAAATTCGTTTTGATAAAGGTTATTCTAGTTGTGAATTTTGGTCGTACAGTAGAAAGGCTAAAGTTATAAGAAATTCTTTAAATTTTTTTGTTTTCTAAATAAACATTTCAATAACTATATGTCACTGTATTGATTCGAAGCTTTGGAGAGCGAAAAGGAACTATCTCACCACCTAAAACATTTGTTACATTTAAAAGGTGTCTGTATTGCTATCAAACTCATTTTTCGTTAATGGCGTACTTTGCGTTTGCAGTTGTCCTCATAAAAAGATAATTAGTGAAGTAAATTGCAGTTGTTTGGGAACTTCCATGGTGTACAGTACTGCATTTTGCTTTGTAGTAGAACATTTGAAGAGTTCCAGTCTGTAGATTCTTCATAATTAGAGGCAGTGATATTTCACGAAATAATTTCCAGACAAGATACAGTCCAAAGCACTGTAGGGTCGTCCAACTTCTTTGATTGGCTAAAAAATGTTCTGGCCCGTGATAACCGTTTGCGCACGAATCACGAAGGTTCAGTGTCGGAGTTACTTAGTCCTCATTGGCTTGGTCAAAGACGGACACGGCTCCAGCAGCCAATGGAGGTATAACAACAGCTGAGGTGTTAATATAGTATTNTTGGCTTGGTCAAAGACGGACACGGCTCCAGCAGCCAATGGAGGTATAACAACAGCTGAGGTGTTAATATAGTATTGAAGTCTACTGTGTGCTCCGATTTTTATGCTAAAAGTCACTCGCCCTACTCGTAATTAATCGCCAAAGAACTGGCCAGCTCTAGGTGGTAGTCCACCATTAGGAAAGAATTGAAGAATAACTGATGTTCACAATTGCGGAATTTAACCCTCAATCGATAGATAAATTGAGAAGCACAGTATTCTTCGTTATATTTATTGATGTCAGTGTAGACACTGAAGGAATACATACACCTGCGTCCTTCAAGGAGACATCTCGGATACTTCTGTGTTATCCTTCGCCAAACTGCATGTCAAATAACGGCGTTTGCACCTGTGTCCTTGGAATAGGACCACCTGTTACAAGAACACTACACAACTCTGCCTGTGTTTCCTGAAGTATGTTTAATTATTCACATTGAAATCGCATGATCACCTGACCTACGGATGGAGGACTGGCTCGAGATAACTCGTCTCGGCAACTGACTGTCGGGCTGGTGACGGTCAACTACGCTGCCCTGCAAGAGGCTCGAACGAGGGACACAGCCGAACGTCGCCAGAAGAAGCCGAAGAGAAGNCGGTCAACTACGCTGCCCTGCAAGAGGCTCGAACGAGGGACACAGCCGAACGTCGCCAGAAGAAGCCGAAGAGAAGCGCCGATGGCCAGGTCACTCCTGAACTTCCCCAACTCACAAGGAGGAAAAAAATTCTATCGCCCTATTGTAAAGCGCGACGTGATAATAATGTGTTTTTTTTTATTATATTATATGCATTGTCTAAAAGGTTTTATTTATTTCTCAGTGTTGGTTTTTATTTTGATCATTGCAATCTAAGAATGGCGAAACGTGGTATTATATGAAGATATACAATTACAAACTTGGTTATCAGAACAGAATCTGATAAGTGAAGTTGTAATGGTTTTTCTTNCGGTCAACTACGCTGCCCTGCAAGAGGCTCGAACGAGGGACACAGCCGAACGTCGCCAGAAGAAGCCGAAGAGAAGTGCCGATGGCCAGGTCACTCCTGAACTTCCCCAACTCACAAGGAGGAAAAAAATTCTATCGCCCTATTGTAAAGCGCGACGTGATAATAATGTGTTTTTTTTTATTATATAATATGCATTGTCTAAAAGGTTTTATTTATTTCTCAGTGTTGGTTTTTATTTTGATCATTGCAATCTAAGAATGGCAAAACGTGGTGTTATATGAAGATATACAATTACAAACTTGGTTATCAGAACAGAATCTGATAAGTGAAGTTGTAATGGTTTTTCTTCNTTATATGAAGATATACAATTACAAACTTGGTTATCAGAACAGAATCTGATAAGTGAAGTTGTAATGGTTTTTCTTCAAGAGAGAACAGTGGAGTTTAAAGGCATTACATTTACTTTAAAATTTATCATTACTGTTCACATCACAATAAATTTAGCGGTGCAGTCTGTAACGCTTCAAATAACCGCTATTTATTCCGGTCACAGTTATCTCAGTTTATTTTTGCATTGTTTTTTTCTGTTTTCAGTTACAAAGTTTATTTAATGTGGGCCACTTTGCATAGAGAAATTTGTTGTTTGGTTGCTACGGTGACGCAAGACGTTTGTGTAAAATACGATGTAGCCGTCTCGTGATTGGCGCGATGTATTTAAAGCCAAGGTCGAGCTACCGCGATCGCGGGTGGCACGGCAAGTACTCTAGAGACGTACCTAAGGCTCGGACGCCTGGCGAGGGAAGACGAAGGCCTACTGCCAGTGGAACCAGCTACAGAAGATCTCTGGAGTTGCTGCAGTCATCAAGTTTTACTTTAAGTCAGGTATGATGAATTTTCGACACAGAGACTACGCCCAACAAAGTAGTTAATAATTTTTGAGAAATTTATCTGGGTTGCGTTACGCCATCTTGGTTCGTCAGTTAGTTTAAAGTTGCTATACATATATGCCTATGGAGCCCTTGAACTGAGTTATCATGTTTTCCAGACTGAGTTGGTGTGAGGAAATTATTTATTAATTTTAATGTACATATTTTGAAATCATTTTAAGGAAAATGAAATTACAAATAAGAAATAAATACGAGAAGGCTACACTCATAGTTACGGCCACACAGGGCAAAGAAACTTTTAAAAACTAGAAAAGAGCTGTTACATATTACTCAGTATTCGCACAAATTTTCACTTAACTCGTAATTTTTCAACAAATATATATTTTTTTCAATAATATCGCATTTATTTCCACTCAAGTTTCTGTGCCAATTATTTTGATCTGTAGCATTCGGTAAGCTTTTGGCAAGACACATATGATGGTAAAATCCAATCCATGTTTTTTTTTGTGTATTATACACATATTCACACTATGGGAATAGGAAATTAATTAGAAAGCCTTTAACGTAATATTCGTCAAGCAACTGCCTGTACCAAGGCAGCCACAAGATCACGCATTACAAGACAATGATTATATAAGCATTTATACGTCTAGGCAATTTGTTTCGTCATAAAACAAACAGTTGTCGTAACGGAAAGGCACATATGTTTGTAATATGTTCGTGGTACCACCTTATCGCCGCGAGAATGTTAGTCACATTATTTATCTTGAAATTTGTCAAAATGTAACACAATATCTAGAAAGAAGATACTAAACATCAGGTTCTTCAACCATGAAAAAATTTGTAGTCGTGGGTTAAACTTTTATCGCCTTCCTCCTGCACCGTGTTTTATGCTATCTTAAGTTGGACGAAATTGCATGTGAGGGCTTATTGCTTAAATTTAAATGTACTTTATATTAGGCAGTTGGTTCTTCCTTGACAGATGTTACAGCTAAACATTTGGTACTAGTTAATCTTTTGTAGAGTAGGTGAGCGCAAAATCCCATAATTTATGCGCATCTTATGTTTAANAACATTTGGTACTAGTTAATCTTTTGTAGAGTAGGTGAGCGCAAAATCCCATAATTTATGCGCATCTTATGTTTAATTTTAGTAACTTAATTTTGCATGTATTTAAAAGAAATCATAGTTTTACGTCGTAACTGTCGTTGGAAATGTATGCTATTCCGACAGAGATCGAGGAAAGATTATTCCGGCTTTATCCGGACCTTCTTCTTAAGTTCATACAAGTTTTCGTCGATACTAATAACATACTGCCACCGGAGTGTCACGCAGAAAATAAAGTTCATTATTCGAGTCCTGCCTGAAGCACATTTGTCACAAAGTAGGTGAGTGCAGTAGTATGAACTGGTAAGTTCAAAGACAGCTTCGTGACAGGGACACACCGAACCTTACCAAGCCAAACGAAAACATCCTGTGTTTGCATTCAACAGTTATGGCGGCCATATTGGCAGCAAGTGCATAAACCAATTTGTTTTGAGAAACCATTTTGTTTGCAAAATTTTCCAAAATNAGTATGAACTGGTAAGTTCAAAGACAGCTTCGTGACAGGGACACACCGAACCTTACCAAGCCAAACGAAAACATCCTGTGTTTGCATTCAACAGTTATGGCGGCCATATTGGCAGCAAGTGCATAAACCAATTTGTTTTGAGAAACCATTTTGTTTGCAAAATTTTCCAAAATTTAATTTTTTAAAATATTTTTTTTAAACTTTTGTTTTCAAAGAATTATTTTTCAAAAGAGTTTTCAAAAGTTATAAAAATATATAGAACATTTCAAAACTTAAAAATGTATACTTAATATTTAAAAAAAGAAAGTCCCGAACATTCCATGGTGGCCATTTTTGTTTTTTCCTGCATAGCCTTGGGCTGTGGCTCCCTGTCACGAAGCTGCCTTGACATTAAATGTCCCGAGGCTTCNTGGTATAAATATATAAGTTTATAGTATTTTTTTCATTTTGTTACACCAAGCCTGACGCGAGTTTCATAAATATGTAGAGTAGTATGATTATTAGTTTTGCAACAGCCAGGCTCTGCGTGACTCCTCCCGAGAAATACGTTTTACATGTACTGCAATGGCTCTTCAATTTATGAGTCCTTTTTTCGGCAATGGGAGATTGAGGCATTTTACCTAAGATGCTGCGTGAGGCTCTCATCTCAGATTGGCTTGGCAAGACTAAGGATATCAACATTGAAAAGATAGTATCATACATCATGGCTGAAGAATGTTAGTATTCATTACCCTCCTATCATGTAACGTCTCACATCGTATAAGCATAGCAGGTTCAAATTTCCGATTTGTTTATGATATACATCACACACTCATCAATTATCACATCAGCATTTACATGCCTAATATCTGTCTCCTTTAAGATACGTTGGCCAAAAAATTCATAGACATCACTCCCAACATCGCGAAACGACTACGTGTATGATTGGCTAGCGTAACTTTAAATATTCCATCAACACATGCAAACAAAGATAGACCGCCTAAGTTACACCAAAAGGGAAAAAACACATATCCATCACTAGATATGGTTTCTACTGAGGGCAGTNAGATAGACCGCCTAAGTTACACCAAAAGGGAAAAAACACATATCCATCACTAGATATGGTTTCTACTGAGGGCAGTGATTGTTTCACAAACATATTAATATACTCGTAGGTTTCGTTACACTTGTGGAAATCACAGCAGCAACCAATCTACTTACGCCTATCGCAAATACTACAAGCAGTGGCTCGACTTCGTTATTGCAACCCTTCAGTGACAATGAAGCAGTGGTGCGGTCTAGTAGTGCTTTACCAAACCTAAGTGTTTAGTCTCGACGTAGCATGTGAGAAACGGTCCACAATGCAGCAGCAGCATGGGACGCCACGTAGCAGTGTTAGGCGATTTGCATATGTTACACTTATTCACGCACACTCTTGCATTGGAGTTGTTTATTAATAATCTCACAATATAGTATAGTGACTCCTTTTTTTNAGATAGACCGCCTAAGTTACACCAAAAGGGAAAAAACACATATCCATCACTAGATATGGTTTCTACTGAGGGCAGTTATTGTTTTACAAACATATTAATATACTCGTAGGTATCGTTACACTTGTGGAAATCACAGCAGCAACCAATCTACTTACGCCTAACGCAAATACTACAAGCAGTGGCTCGACTTCGTTATTGCAACCCTTCAGTGACAATGAAGCAGTCGTGCGGTCTAGTAGTGCTTTACCAAACCTAAGTGTTTAGTCTCGACGTAGCATGTGAGAAACGGTCCACAATGCAGCAGCAGCATGGGACGCCACGTAGCAGTGTTAGGCGATTTGCATATGTTAAACTTATTCACGCACACTCTTGCATTGGAGTTGTTTATTAATAATCTCACAATATAGTATAGTGACTCCTTTTTTTGGGTTAAGAAGGGATTTTACCTAACGTGGTGCGCGAGGCTCTGATTGGCTAAGTAATATCGACATCTACAAGCTAGCACCATTCATCATGGCTGAAGAATGTTGGAATTCATTCCCCTCTTATCATGTAATTTCTCACATCGTATAAGCGTAGCAGGTTCCGAACACAGTAAACCCTCGACAATGAAAAAAAAATATTATCACAGAATGATTTAAGTCCTATAAGCATATGTGCTCGTAATTTCCGAACTGTTTAACATACAAGCAACAAATTCATAACATATATACGGTAAAGCCCGGATTTTCCGTGGCCGGATGATCTGCTGTAGTGATTATCCACGACACAAAATTATTTAATTTAAATTTTTAATCCAAGCCAACAGCAAGGAAAATACAATAGGCCCTACAGTGTGAAGGTAGAAAATTATGTAGAAAGTACATTCTCTGATCACTGACCTTGACGACCCGAGAGGGCGAGTCGACCCTGAAAAGTTCACGTATAGAGGTCACCCTCTACATTTTCTCTCGACCTGCCAGTGGCCTCAGTTGTCAGTAAGCGTGCTTAGTGATCAGACGTGTTTAATGTTTCTTTGTCAGTGCTCAAGTTTAGTGTTCCGTTATTTCCTGAAATTACATAATACATAATGGCTGAAAAACGAAAGGAGGTTGTGTTAACGATTGCACAAAANTAAGTGATCAGGCGTGTTTAATGTTTCTTTGTCAGTGCTCAAGTTTAGTGTTCCGTTATTTCCTGAAATTACATTATACATAATGGCTGAAAAACGAAAGGAGGTTGTGTTAACGATTGCACAAAAACTTGAAATTATTTCTAAAATAGAAAATGGCGCTTCAAGGAAGCAGATGTGTTTGGATAACGGGATCGGGGAAACAACCGTGCGAGACGTTTTAAACCAAAAAGTGCTGGCCTTTGCATCAGCGTCTGAAAGTGCTTCTGGGATGAAAAAACGAAAAACAATGAAGAAATCCACCTATAATGAACTTGATTTGGCGTTAGCGGGGTGGTTAGCTCAGGTGCAAAGTGAGGGCATCCCCGTGTCTGGTCCTACCATTGCAGCTTAAGCAAAAATCTTTTTTTATTTGTTAGGCCTGGAAGGAAATTTTGATGCATCGTCCGGTTGGTTACATCGTTTTAAGAAACTTCATGGAATTAGAAAGATTGGTCTACACTGAGAGAAGCTGAGTGGTGATCTACAAGCAGCTGATGATTTTCAACATGNAGAAACTTCATGGAATTAGAAAGATTGGTCTACACTGAGAGAAGCTGAGTGGTGATCTACAAGCAGCTGATGATTTTCAACATGATTTTGAAGAGTTTGTGTTGTCTGAGGATCTGTCATATGAACAAATTTATAACGCTGATGAATCAGGACTTTTTTGGAAGTGTCTTTCCACTCGTACTTTAGCATTTGAAAGTTAACATCACGCGGCAGGTCACAAAAGTAGCAAGGAAAGAATTACAATCTGGCCATGCAGCAACCCTGCGGGTAGTCACAGACTTATGCTTCTTGTAATCTGTAAATCTAAGAAACCCAGGTCTTTTAAGGGGACAAGAGCAGAACATTTACCAGTTGATTATTTCAGCCAAAAAAAAAGTTTGGATGAACCAGCAGATTTATCAAGAACGGTTTGAAGAGATTTTTGTGCCTCAAGTAAGTAATACACATCTTGACTCAAAAAATTTGCCAAAAAAGGCTGTTTTGTTAATTGACAACGCGCCTTCACACTCAGCTACAAGTGTGCTTTAATCTTCTGACTGACAAATCTTCGCATAGTTTTTGCCCCCAAATGTTACTGCGCTCATAAAACCTATGGACCAGGGAGTCATTGCAACCATGAAGAGAACATACAGGACAAAGTTGTTACTGTTAAAAATCGAGGAAGGCTGCGATCTCAAAGAATTTTGGCGGAATTATACAATTTTGGATAGCATTTATGATATNGTTAAAAATCGAGGAAGGCTGCGATCTCAAAGAATTTTGGCGGAATTATACAATTTTGGATAGCATTTATGATATTACGTCTGCGTGGGATTACATAAAACCCTCAACCCTTATAAAATCATGGGGAAAAGTCATTCCGAGTATTGAAACAAATGTCAACCAAAACATTTGTAAAGAAGAGAATGAAGCCATGCCGACCGCTACACTTGTTGACCTAGTGACATCCGNGAAACAAATGTCAACCAAAACATTTGTAAAGAAGAGAATGAAGCCATGCCGACCGCTACACTTGTTGACCTAGTGACATCCGTTCCGGGAGGTGACAATGTCGACGAAGAGAACAAAGAAGAGTGGCTGGAATGCGACGCAAGTGAGTCGGGGGTTGAACGACTGACATAGAGATAACGAACAAAGCATTTGGAGTGAACGAGAACGAAGAAGAACGAAATGAAAGTGAAGAAGACGAGGCGTCTGCGCGGATGACAGACGAAACATCTTTGCAGCACGTAGACGGATTGCTTCATTATTTAGAGGAATAAGACGACCGCGCATCTGGCAGAAAAACTCATGTTAAGGAAAGTACAATTTAGAATAAAGAAAAGGTGTTTCCGAAGCAAGAAGCAAAAACGAGTGACTGATTCTTTTAAAAAGGTGTAACTGAACACTTTTTGTACAGTCCTACTATGCATGGCATTGTTTATTGTTTACTGTTCTTTATTTTAGTGATTTAGACGTAGATCAAAGGTTTCTCTTATACTGTACATATGTATGTATTTTAAAAGTTTTATTATGTTTTTTGTGCAATAAAACAAAGTTTTTATTAAAAAAAATTTTTTTTTCGTATTTGTACCTCATTTTCAGTCTTTTTTCAGGTTATCAGCGATTTTTGCTAGCCACCCAATTATATATATATGTGTATATCGTTCCNTTGGAGTGAACGAGAACGAAGAAGAACGAAATGAAAGTGAAGAAGACGAGGCGTCTGCGCGGATGACAGACGAAACTGCTTTGCAGCGCGTAGACGGATTGCTTCAATATTTAGAGGAACAAGACGACGATGCACATCTGGCAGAACAACTCATGTTAAGGAAAGTACAATTTAGAATAAAGAAAAGGTGTTTCCGAAGCAAGAAGCAAAAACGAGTGACTGATTCTTTTAAAAAGGGGCAACTCAACACTTTTTGTACAGTCCTACTATGCATGGCATTGTTTATTGTTTACTGTTCTTTATTTTAGTGATTTAGACGTAGATCAAAGGTTTCTCTTATACTGTACATATGTATGTATTTTAAAAGTTTTATTATGTTTTTTGTGCAATAAAACAAAGTTTTCATAAAAATAAATTTTTTTTCGTATTTGTACCACATTTTCAGTCTTTTTTCAGGTTATCAGCGATTTTTGCTAGCCACCCAATTATATATATATGTGTATATCGTTCCTGGCAACACAAATCATAGCACAGTTATTTATGTCCCATACGTATAAAAAATTATCACTGTATTTAAACATCTTATTATTTTCTTGTGGCATATCTGTGATGCTTGTGTATTGGAAGTGATCGCATATGTCAGTGTGCTAAGGTGTGTCTGACGCCTTTTGCATCTCCGACTGTTACATCTTAGTAATTATTTTACAAAGTTTTTACGCTACACGCTCACTCGCCCACGAGGTCTGGGNGGGGGGGGGGGGCACAGCTATAACGTACTTGGAATAATTATTTGGAATGCTGCTCGTTGTCTTGGAGAGGTGGATGCGCCTGCTGTGTATTGGGGATAATACTTATTTTTTAACGACGTCACATTAAATTAATGCCTGCCGTATCTGGGGATAATTATTTTATAAGGACGCCCCATTAACTTAAATGTCTGGTGATAGCCAACGTTTCTGCAGCATCGTGGCAAGCTTATCTGAGGAGCGTTGTGTATATAATCGAATTTGGGAAGACTCTAAGATAACCCTCCCGGCTTGGCATGCAAGAGCGTGAAGTATGTCATCTCGTAGGAAGGACTAAATTGTTATTGATTTTGGGAAGAATCTGAGATAACCCTTCCGGCTTGTCATGCAAGCGCATGATGTATATCATCTCGTAGGAAGCACTTAAATGTTATTTGATTTTGGGAAAACTCTGAGATAACCCTCNAAGCGCATGATGTATATCATCTCGTAGGAAGCACTTAAATGTTATTTGATTTTGGGAAAACTCTGAGATAACCCTCTTAGCTTGATATTAAAGAATATGCAGTTTATAATCACGTATGAAGGACTTAAATGACAATTGATTTTGGGAAGACTCTGAGAAAACCCTCCAGGCTTGGCATGCAAGAGCGTGATCATCTAGTAGAAAGGTCTAAAATGATAATCAAATTTGGGAAGAGTCTTTTTTTTTTACATGTGAAGAATTAGTTTTTTATATAAACCTGAGAAAATATAATTATTAAGTGGTATTAAAGAATCATTTTTAAAATATTTATTTTTATGGTTAAATATACTGAAATGTGTGTTAAATCAAAATATTGATACACGTTACATGATAAGAATTAGTTTTGTTCTCATCCATTATATAAACCTGAGAAAATATTAAAGAATAATTTTTTTTTCATTATTATTTTTTACTGTGGAAGATACTGAAATGTGTGTGTATTAAATCAAAACGTATTGATACTTCCTAAGTGTTTAATAAATTCATTTTAGATATGAAATATGTGTGTATTAAATCGAAATGCATTGATACTTCCAAAGTTTTTAATTAATTCATTTTACCAATGAAATATGTGTATTAAATCAGATGTATTGAAACATAAATTCATTTTACATATGAATAATACATACACAAACATGAGATAAATATTATTTCGTGCTATAAAATTTTTAATTTGATAATAATAATAATCAAGAACTTTCTATGCCAGCAGCTCGTAGCCTCGGGCCATTCAATGGCAAGGCAGCTTCGTGACAGGGAGCCACATCCCTAGGCTATGTAGGAAAAATTTAAATGGCCACCATGGAATGTTCGAAAATATTGTTTTAATTTTGAAAAATACTTTTGAAATATAAAAAATATTTTTTTTCAAGTTTTAAAAAGTTTAATATATTTTTTTAACTTAAAAATGTAAAAAAAAAAATTAAATTTTGCAAATTTTGCAAATGAAATGGTTTCTGAAAACAAAATGGTTTCTGCACTTGCTGCAAACATGGTCGCTGTAGCAGTGGAAAGCAAATACAGGGTGTTTACATCTTGCTTGGTAATGTTCGGTGTGTCCCTGTGTCCCTGTCACGAAGCTATCTTTCAACCTACNAAATACTTTTGAAATATAAAAAATATTTTTTTTCAAGTTTTAAAAAGTTTAATATATTTTTTTAACTTAAAAATGTGAAAAAAAAATTAAATTTTGGAAATTTTTCAAATGAAATGGTTTCTGAAAACAAAATGGTTTCTGCACTTGCTGCAAACATGGTCGCTGTAGCAGTGGAAAGCAAATTCAGGGTGTTTACATCTTGCTTGGTAATGTTCGGTGTGTCCCTGTGTCCCTGTCACGAAGCTATCTTTCAACCTACNTCAGGGTGTTTACATCTTGCTTGGTAATGTTCGGTGTGTCCCTGTGTCCCTGTCACGAAGCTATCTTTCAACCTACCTTTTCCTACTACTGAGTGCATATCAAGTGATGCAACTGTCGTACTGAATTTGTACTCATTTAACTTAGTTTAAGCCATAATACATTAATATCGTTTTCGGTCTAACATCGATGGTAACTTCCAATGTTCTTATTTTTAACGTAACTATTTTTCATTAAGACATCCCACAACATCTTTNCTAACATCGATGGTAACTTCCAATGTTCTTATTTTTAACGTAACTATTTTTCATTAAGACATCCCACAACATCTTTTAGATCTTGGAGGATTAGCTTATTTTATAATAGTAGATTACTTCAAGGATTACACACTAATATTGTTCACCAATTTTGGAGACAGAGTAAGTATTTTCTTAATGTAGATTTTTTTTTTAACAATTCTCGAAGCAATTTTGTAAAAAAGTCTGTTAAGTGAATGTAGTTCTTGTTTTAAAAGCATCTCTAATGCTGCTAGAAAACGTGAGTAGATTGTAGTGGCACATGTCCAGGTAAAAAGACTGTTCACTTGAGGACATGAGAAAATGATGCATTCGAGATAACTAAATAGATCACTTGTTAATTTTTATAACAGTTTTGTNATAACTAAATAGATCACTTGTTAATTTTTATAACAGTTTTGTATTTATACATTCACTGAATTGCTTAGGTACATGTTCCAAGTTCTATACAACCATTCTATATTCATACATAGAAACATAACTATTATGCACGAAAAAATAAGCACATAAAAATGTTAATTAATTAGCTACGATTCTTCCTATCTGAACTACTATTGACAACAAGCAAAACAGCTTCTTAATATATGCGTTCGGAAATACTTCATTTCAACAATATCAAGCATGTTTTTAAGAGTGGAAAATAATGAAATTCACAAAAAAATCTTGCACTTGCTGGAATACCTCATTAAACATATTTAAAAATCATAAATTATATTTCAATCCACCGAACACATTTTCAGTTTTTTCCACACTTTCTACACAATCGGACCTATAATTCTGCGGCCAAAAAGCTCATCAAAAGCCTTAGTTCTCCTCTTCCCTGTGCTAGCGTAGTCAGTAGATGGTAACTACTCTCTTACATTTGTGTTTATTCATGTCATAATATTTGAATGGATTGAAAATATGAGCTCCAGGTTACGTAGCGCAAAGTGATCCACAAATATACATTT
>NQII01007017.1:67466-104102 GCA_002778355.1 Clitarchus hookeri | reverse complement strand
AAGCCGTATTGTATGGAAATGATAAAGAATATATAATTAAATTTAATGAAATTTTATTTATACATCTTAAAAATGGCTTTGATACAAACGAGATGTAGGTAACATTAAATGTTTAAGCCCTTAATTTTATAAAATAAGAAAGATTTTACATATTTGCGAAGACGCGAAGTCAAATGTAACAAATAGAAAATGTATAACTTACCAGCGAATCTTATCTGACTTCTCATACACAGCTTCCTACTAGCTGGCCCTCTCGCGTCCACTTCGCAATCTGCAATGAAAAGGAAATTCCACATCATGTATTTGTATGCATGCAAACATTCAAGTTCTTTATCTTTATAAACACAGACACAAAAACTTCGCTATGTAATTTAATTACTGGATACGATTAAAAATAATATTTAAATTTACCTTATTTTATTGAACTTCCGTACTGAAAATTACTTTGTGGCTGCCGCAATTTTATTTTCGGCGCGCTGATAAGACACACCCTATGCAGGGCGGTGAGCTAATAACAACTTTGTGTACACGTGCGGCGTAATTGTCTGTTGCTGAGTGGAACAGCAGAATTAGTTTTAGTTGTGGCAGCAATCAGTGAGCAAAGGACCATAGCTCAAGTGTCTAGAGGACCGTACAGTACAGCATGGTGGTACGCCATAGCGCGAAATGACAGCATCTGTGTGTACTTCACAGGTGACCTCAGTTTAATTTAATTTTATGAAAAACAACAAAACCTACAATTTCTTAAAATACTCTTGTGTGATAATATTTAGTCATTTAATTTCCGGGTTTATATATTTATATCTACATTCGTATGTTTTGATGCTTAAAAAAATGGGCTATAAATGTTGTACACGTTATAGAATTGTAAATTATACTTCGTACTAGACTCACGCTGACCAATCAACAGTAAAAATAAAATACCCCTAACAAAAGAATTGAAAAAAATAATTGCACCGTCTACATAGAGGTTTAGCCTCCAAGTCGCTTAACTGGAAAATTTTTTTCAACTTTATGTAATTCCAAATACTCAACATCAGAAATTTTTTTTAACCTAGCGAATGAAGCACTCTAAAATTAATATTTTGTAGCAGCCACCAAATAATTTATTTGTATTTATCTTACCACTTTTTTTTGTGGCAATCAGAAAATAAAAACTTTGGTGGCCAATAAGATATTGATTTTCGGTAACTACAAAAACCTTGGCAAGATGATTTCTTTAAAAATATTTTTCTCCTTGCATGTATTTTAAGAATTCATTACCGTATATTTTTGTAGTCAGTTCAATATAACTACACAAAGAACGCTTATATCTACTCCAGGACTTTGAGCAAATAAAAGTAAATGGCGTGTTAGATGATAACAGATACATTGTTAATATCCAGGTGGGTCGGGAATTTTACGGGTCCATTGTAATGGAAAACAGAGCCCATAGTTAATTTTCCCACTCAAAATTTAATTTTTTTACTGGTTGCTGCCCAAAAAGTTTATATTTTTCTTTGGGGTTGGTTAGTTATGATTCACTGGAAGTGTTTAGTACTTATCAGATTTCTCCTGGGCGCATCGGGAAAAACTCATCTGATTACAGAAGTAAAAGTTATGTTAAGTGGGTGTGAAAGTATTCTTGCCGCCTCATAATCTGGTACAATTTTCAGCTATTTGTTAATACCATTACCCGACGCGAACTTTCAGTTTTTATGTCTTATTTTTTTTATAGAAGCGCTTCATTTTAGCGAATCTATTTGGCGATCAGTTGAACTTAAAAAACTTAAGCTGAGACCACCTATCGTGAAAATTTTGCACCACTTGTAAGTGGTTGCACATCTACGATGTTCGCTGGGGCAGTCGGTTCATTCTGTAAATACATTCGGCAAGTATGACGTGGTATTTCGTACATACAGCGTGTATTTCCATCCAATAACTTCCCCTGAGCCGTGATCAATATCACAAATCAGGAATCCAAGTGATGCAAAACTTTTTTTGAGGAGAATGGTAATGCTTGTTTTAGTCTATTCGCAGTTTATTCACACTTTTTAAATCAAACCTTCGAAAAATTACCCCATGTATCACGTTTTCGGCTGTTTTATAAATATGTAATTTATCTCAAGCGTTTAAACTTGTACACCTCATTCCTGGTGAAATTGAACTTTTACTTGTATTCCATCTCTGAATTATATTATTCCATTTATAATTAATATAAATCAGAACAGGAAGAAAATAAGTGGGTTGGCAACGGCCAGTAAGAAATAGTTAAAAAAAAAAAGTATCATTATAATGTGTGCGCAGGAATGCAGTGCGTTTCCCCTGTGCTGGAATTTTCTAGGCTTTGTTAAACTTTGTATTAGGCGTGGGATTATCCTGGAAGTGGAACTTTAGCAGAGCTTAATGAAAGTTGCAAGTAAACGTGAATGGTTTTCTGTTCGCAAATAATTGTCGTTCAGTATCGGAGTGACTTCATTCTGACTGGCGCAGTCATGTAAGGGAATACCTTCTCACAGAGACACCCCAGAGACGATAATCAACGTGAAAATGCAGGTGTGCACGAGGAATATTTAATTACAACTTGCGTTTAAGTTTTTTTTTTTTTTTACGAAAAACATGTGACTTTACTTAGTTCTGTACGCAAAGGATAATCGAGTCATTAAACTAAGATTATGGAACTGGGAAGAGTAACATTACGAAACTGTGACCACCTTTACCTAGAATGTGGGTGCACAAGAAAACGACATGGGAAAACCATCCCTAGCTTTAATGAACAGAATGTAAAACATGACCACCTGAATTCGAGTGAGACATGAAACCGAACGACCGCAGAATGCTTAAGAATACAATAGTGGTATATACCTAGTGGCGTGTGTTGTGACCTTGACCCGCACACGCCAGCAAGACGGCTTCACTGGCCAACAATATGTATACAGCCGAGTGAAACCCAACAGTCAGATTTTCTCTCGAAGACGACCGCTTCTAGTGTACGTTATTTTACATCAACTACGAATATGTGTTCCAGATTACATGTTAACGTATCAGTTATTACTATAACACATATTTTAAAACATCAAAGACAAGAAAAAAGACTACAGCTTACGTCAAAAACTCTGTTAATATTAGTGATTCCAGTGAAGCTGTTTTTGACGAGCTTCAGAGTTCGTTGATTAGAGTGATACAATTTTTTTTAGGATGTTGCACTCAGAGAGTGTAATGTCAGGAAACCAGCAGGAAAAAACGGGGCAACGACAAAAGGCCTACTAGATATTATCACCGGTACAAAAACATGACAGACTGAACGCACCATAGTTTACACATATAAACAGCTGAAGGCGACCTTGTAATTCATTTTCGGGTCTTCATCGGTCGCTGTGGTGCCACATGTGTGCTTGAGTTGCCTTAACAACATTATTCATAATTCAAATTTTTTAAATGTATTTGATGTTACAGTTACGCTGTAATAAAAATTGGGGAGCAGCTTTCTTGCTAAAGCAACCTAGTAATGCCCGAGACCGAACACAGAACCCCGTGGTTCAGAGATGATGGGTGAGCGACTTCGGCCACAGAAGTTGCCCATAGTGACAACAGAGACAAGGAGAATTAACATTGGGAGATTTTGTGTACGAGGCGTGACTGTAAGGTATCAGCACTGGTGAGAAAAATAAGTGTTAAAAAAAAAAATGTATAACAAAGGTACTTTCAATATCGTTTAACACAATCCCCATCCCTTATCTACATACCACTCTCTATGTATGTTCCGCTGCTAACAGCAGTGCTACAAGTAATAAAAACTCACCCTGTCCGCCGTTTCCTTTTTGTCAGCTCTTCAAGTGATTGAAAATGGCGTGTTCCTTTCAAAACATTTTTACGTTTTGAAAAACCGTTATAAGTCACACGCCAGATATGGTAAATGTGGGAGATGTTTGAGCACAGGAATCCGCTCGTCTGATAAAAACTGCTTCATTTAGAACGAGCGCATTGTCCCGATACATAATCTATGTATTCTTTTTCTTCCAAATTTTCTGTTTTCCTTCCACACTCGTTCTCTTGGCTTCGTCTGGATTTAAAGTAAATTTGAGATCCATGCATCGCTAGAGTTTAACTTTAAACATGATGCTGGTAACATAACAACAGCTTTCTTCCACCAAAGGCCCGGGGGTGAAGTTAACTGTTTAGAAAGACGAGCTGATGATTGTTTACTCCGGAAACATTAAGGACCTGCTCACTGCGCTTCCCAACTAGAGTACAGCCTCAGGGGTGTGCGATCCCGTAACGTAACAGCCACACCTCTTGCAAACATGTGGTTTGGAGCTACTCCGCGCAACGACGTCTCAACCAGAGGTGAACTCACACTCATCCAGTACTCACATGGGGGTCCTCACATCTGTGATCACTGAGGCGTGACGGTGCGATGAGGTCGGGCCACTAATGGGTCCCACCCAACTCTCGGCCATGGTTCACGTCACAAGAACCGAGTATGTGTAACCAGGTAATAATGAAGATCTCGCCATCTGTAGCCGTTGTGTACAAGGCCACAGAATACTTAAATATACAGAAGTGGAGCAACCATCTCTACCGCGAACTCCAACCTCACACGCCAGCAAACGTGGCACAACGCAGTTCGCCAATAAGCACCTGGTAAATTACATGCCAGGCGGCAGCCCAGCCAATACGAAACCTTTCGCAGCGTGCAATAGCCAATCAGACGAAACACCCAATTCCAGAGCCTCGCGCAGCCAATCAGAGAATGCGTACGCCTAAATCACAGGAGCTGCCTTGCCGTTTCACTTCTGTGCGCTTACATATTGTGGGAAAAGGTCACACGACACGAAGCGCTCACTTTTAACTCTTTCGGTTACGGGAGGCGCAGATGTTTCAGGACAACGGTTGAACCCTCCTGGGTACTTGTTAATTTTTTCATTATCCTTTATTAGGCTACTGGTGACGCTAAGTGGTCCAGGGCAAAGGGAGTGTGTGACGACCAGCACATGGTAGTAGGGTAGTAATTTTGGTAATGAAGACACTTTAAAAACTCTCGTGTTATATGGTCCAGCCTCACTTCCCTTCCTCCCAGCCCCTTGCCCCTCTTCGGCATCCCCTCCTCCTCCAAAAAAACAGGAACCACCTTCACACTGCTGGAATGTGACCCGGGCCTTGCTCCACCAGGCAAGAGTGTGGGTGATGGGGAGGGAGGGGGTAGTTTGAAGGTATTTGAAATGCGGCTTCCCTTTTTCCTTTGGGAAATTAATGATAATTTTGTTCAGCGTGCCCCCATGCAAATATCGGCGCGCTCGATGGAGGGTGCCCCAAGCAGGCGGCCCGCAATTCAAATTAGTTTNCCCATGCAAATATCGGCGCGCTCGATGGAGGGTGCCCCAAGCAAGCGGCCCGCAATTCAAATTAGTTTCCGAGGGGCAGAACGTTGGTTCGGAGCATGTGTACGAGTGGAGAAAACAGGNAGCGGCCCGCAATTCAAATTAGTTTCCGAGGGGCAGAACGTTGGTTCGGAGCATGTGTACGAGTGGAGAAAACAGGGCGGAAATTTTCAGAAAACAGACGCGGTAATTATTGCCCCGTCCTTTCGCATTCCTCTTCGCGTCTACGTCAGACACGCTCTCGCGCGCTTCGCACTTTTCGTATTAACCGCGGCGAAGGCGAGCACTTGTGCTTAATTTAGCGGGCAGTGGATTTCCGGCTGCGTATAATTTCGCCGTGATTAAAACGACCGGCAGAAAATTTTCAAACACTTGTTTGTCCAAACCGCAGGGAGTTGATCCAAATTTATTTTGCGAGGGTTGTGTTTCTGTTTGAGATAATTACTAACTTAGCATTTGCCTGTGTAACCCTACAAATGATTATCTGGAATAATTTAAAATCGTCTTCCTTCCTTAATGCTGTTAAAANGCATTTGCCTGTGTAACCCTACAAATGATTATCTGGAATAATTTAAAATCGTCTTCCTTCCTTAATGCTGTTAAAATTAACAGACATGAGATGCACTTAATTAATAAACACAGAACGTTGGTGGTTTATAGTAAAGTAAGCCAGTTTAAGTAATCACAGTGATTCTTCCAGGGTACCAAAATGGTCCTTAAAATAATACATTGCTAGTGGTTATACTTCCAAAACCAGAAGTTTCTAATGCTATTTTCATTAACTATATGTAGATAGATGTCTACTAAATATTGAATTTTTGGGAAAATGTAAATAGAGCGATACTAAAAGAAACTATCTTAGTATCTATTTTAGGGTACTGTATTGCTACATAGCATGAATTTTAATACCACAGACAAACATCAGCTTCTAATTCGTAACAAAAATAATCCCAAACATATAACGCCGGTTTTATACACAAATCACAAACATCAAAANGCATTTGCCTGTGTAACCCTACAAATGATTATCTGGAATAATTTAAAATCGTCTTCCTTCCTTAATGCTGTTAAAAATTAACAGACATGAGATGCACTAAATTAATAAACACAGAACGTTGGTGGTTTATAGTAAAGTAAGCCAGTTTAAGTAATCACAGTGATTCTTCCAGGGTACCAAAATGGTCCTTAAAATAATACATTGCTAGTGGTTATACTTCCAAAACCAGAAGTTTCTAATGCTATTTTCATTAACTATATGTAGATAGATGTCTACTAAATATTGAATTTTTGGGAAAATGTAAATAGAGCGATACTAAAAGAAACTATCTTCGTATCTATTTTAGGGTACTGTATTGCTACATAGCATGAATTTTAATACCACAGACAAACTTCAGCTTCTAATTCGTAACAAAAATAATCCCAAACATATAACGCCGGTTTTATACACAAATCACAAACATCAAAANTTCAGCTTCTAATTCGTAACAAAAATAATCCCAAACATATAACGCCGGTTTTATACACAAATCACAAACATCAAAAATTAATTACATATATTTGAGAAACTGTTCGAAGACCGCACTTCGTTCCTCAGTGCAGGCAGTAATCCACCACAATATCGGCACAGAGTCACAGAGTAGATAATAACACAGAGGCATAATGGCGAAGTGGTTCCTTTGGGTGTGCCCGTTCTCTGACTGGCTGGGCCAGACTCTGAAATCGGGCNCAGAGGCATAATGGCGAAGTGGTTCCTTTGGGTGTGCCCGTTCTCTGACTGGCTGGGCCAGACTCTGAAATCGGGCTTTATGTCTGACTGGTTACTGCGTGCTGATTGGCGAACGGTATTCCCACGTCGTGTTGCTGGCGTGTACGGGTGCAGTTTCACGGAATGTCTTTCAGGCGTGGTGGTCTAAATATCGGAAACTTCACGGGATAGAGATGAAATGGTATGAACTGTACACAGCTGAAAACAGTGCCTAATAAGGAAAGTCCGTCATGTAACGGGAGACGTTATTAGTTCNCTTCACGGGATAGAGATGAAATGGTATGAACTGTACACAGCTGAAAACAGTGCCTAATAAGGAAAGTCCGTCATGTAACGGGAGACGTTATTAGTTCTTGACACCATATTCTGCACTCTCGTAAACAGCTGCTGCCATAACGTTCAACATGAACACATTTCTATTGGTCCTGGCGTATGAGACACCGTTATGCTGATACTTGTACAGTTCCGAACGAAAATTTGTTCATAGCAATACTTAACAAATAATTTTTCATCTGTGCCTGAAAGAGTTATATGCGGCTCTTTCGCCTCTGTAAACTTACCTACTCTGTTATATTGGTGTGTGCGAACTTGCGCGCCAGCCAGTGAATAATTCGACAAACACGTGGTGGCTGAGCGGATAGACTGCTTGCCGTCCACCAAGGTGAGCCCCTGCCCGGTCACTCCCTGCTCTCAAGACCTCGTTACTAGGGAGCCCCCCCCCCTCATAGTAAGAAGATCGGCCTCATTTCACGCCACTTTGTTTTGTAAAATGTTTCAATATCCACACAGTATCAGAATACAACTTTTTTTTTTCGGAGCAAAGTTGAAAGTCTGTTATTCGTTAATGTACTGGCAACTATGTCACTGGCATGCAAAAACTATTATTAAAAATTACGCACTCTGCAAGAAAATGCAGGTAAAAACCCTTTGTTTACCGAAACATTTCTTTCCCGAATTAATAATTATTTNTACGCACTCTGCAAGAAAATGCAGGTAAAAACCCTTTGTTTACCGAAACATTTCTTTCCCGAATTAATAATTATTTCTTTAGTAACAAAGTATCATCATTCGTGAATACATCGCCGTGGTAAAATCTTTCATCGCCATGTAATTTGTCTGAGGAAACTGAATAAAGGTAAAACTCGTTTTCACGGTCCCCCACCCTCCTCCCGCCTACCCACTGAAGCATGCTGCTCCCGCCGCTTTGATTCCGCAAACGTGGAGGAGTGGGGTGAAAGTTCCCCTGAAGTGCAGAGGTGCTCAGGAGGGGAAGTAAGGAAGTGTTGTTCCGGTGTTTTATTTAAGAGGGGAGGCAGGGGTGGGAGCCGGGCTTGCCGTGGAATTCACCCAGCGAGAGGAAGGAAGGATCTGCGTTTTTGGGTGGTTTCGGAACCGCCTGGAGGGAAGCTGCTGTTTGTGAAGGAGTGTAAAGGGGATAGCAGGTCGCCGTGGGAAAATTGGTTTGTTTTACTACCATGGATGATACAGGCAAGGACTAGAGATTTCGGATGTAGAAACGAATGTTTCTTAGTCTTGGAGTTATCGCCATGTGTTTATTATGATAGTTTATTTACGAGAACCCTTGTAAATAGTTATGGTATTATTAGTTAGCGGTACATAAAAAAATAGTGATTACGAAAACTTACTAGTTCGTGCCTAAAATGATTCATCCGCAAATACGGTAAAACAGTCAGCAAGTACATTCAACAGATTAACACTTCCCTTGCAAAATGGAAACTCACTTCCAAATACACCTAATGCAGATAAATGCTCTAACGTAAGGTTTCAACCTAAGTGCAATAGCTATCGAAGCCCTATACATCTAGCCATGACTCACCGGCCATGAGTCGCAGCCTGCAGACAGACTTGCATGGGTTGCGAAGGNTATGATAGTTTATTTACGAGAACCCTTGTAAATAGTTATGGTATTATTAGTTAGCGGTACATAAAAAAATAGTGATAACGAAAACTTACTACTTCTTGCCTAAAATGATTCATCCGCAAATACGGTAAAACAGTCAGCAAGTACATTCAACAGATTAACACTTCCCTTGCAAAATGGAAACTCACTTCCTAATACACCAAATGCAGATAAATGCTCTAACGTAAGGTTTCAACCTAAGTGCAATAGCTATCANTGCAGATAAATGCTCTAACGTAAGGTTTCAACCTAAGTGCAATAGCTATCAAAGCCCTATACATCTAGCCATGACTCACCGGCCATGAGTCGCAGCCTGCAGACAGACTTGCATGGGTTGCGAAGGTTGTTTACAACTTAGAACTATTCAACACACCGATGTTCTCGGCGTTGCCATGGAGACGGGCCGGCCTTGGTATCTCACTTCAATCCTCAAATTGCGCGACTTGCTTGATATCAAAATACGGGTCAAAGGCGGTAGTGCCTTTTACATTTTTTTTCTTCGTTATTATTAAAGCCATAACTTTGGTGAAAGTGTTGGAGGTAAAATTCAATATAGTTTTTGAGAATGCCAAAGAAAAACATGCAAGTACCACTAAAAGCGAAATCCTCGAGTGAATGGCACTAATACGATCGAGGATTCTTAGTGCGCCTAAAATCATTAAGAGCTCTCAACTTATCTCAAAGGCAGTGAGCTGACCAGTCAACAACAATTAAATATACTATCCTCACGTGTAGAATCCACCACGTTAAACACGCCGTGTCAATTTCAGATAAAATAAACTGGTCAATTTTTAGATTTTGGCATCATGATGATTGAACTCGGCCCACTGTGCGAAGTAATGAAATAAAGAAGGGGAGCAAACTATGAAATCTGCCATACCAATAATAAATATAGGAGACTTGAAATAATTGTTGTAGTTAAAATAAATTTTTCACAAACTTATTGTCATGTTGTTTTTCTCTTAATTTATTTAAATTTAATTTCGCATTTTATACCCGAAAGCTTAATATAATAAAGTAAAACATCTATGTGATTATTTTCTAAACAATTTTGCAGGTTTCGCATTTTATTAATACAGGTTTTTATTATTCATATCCTGTAAATTTCCCTATAACTAACAAGACTATATGGTCATTAATTCACGAATTATAACCTTTCCGTAGGTACTAAACCGTTGTTGTGTAATGGTTAGAATGCACGCGTGCACTAGTAAGGAGAGTTGGTTCGGGCCAAAATCCAGATTTACGATCTGTGTGACAAACAAATTTGTGCCATGTTGACGGAAAACTAATATTCATTAATTTTATTATTTTCACGTAAGTTTCCTCACACAGTGTTGTGCAGAATAACCCACTATGTAACATTCAGCGTGAATTTGTAAGGTTATTTTCCTTTACAGTGCGCGTAATTTGCTTTCAGCACGTGGACGGATATTTTACTTCATATTTTCACATTGTTCGCGGGGTATATCAAAGGCCACAAAGTAAATTTCACGTCTGTCACGCAGACGTGCCGTCCGCATGTGTCCTCCTCGTCTCGCACAACCAGGAATACTGTACTAAAACGTAATAAACGTGAAGGAAACTCACGCCAAATATAATTAAACAACATCATGGTGACCTCGCTACGACAATTTTTGTCGCACGTGTTTTTTATCCTTTTAACTTGTTGGATCGCAGGTTTTCTCGGCCGCTGTCAATACACCCTTGACTTCTGGGCTTGAGCCGCGTCGGGTATTTCTTCTTTGACAAAGTTTCGGCAGTCGTTGCAGCTGCCATCTTCGGGTCCCATCACAAGACAAACTGTTTCCTTTATGTTTATTCAGTTGGCTTAGAACCACTGCTAACTCCAACAGTTTAACGAAAAAAAAATTTTCAATGAATCTATGAACAAAGTATAGAACCGTTTTATGGGACGAATTTCGGAGCAAACAAACCAAGTTCCCATTACATAAAAAGGATTTTAACAACAATAGTAGTAGCAATATGCGTTTAAATTTCAGGTGGTTTACAAACGGTTCAAGTTTAACTAATTATCACCAGACATGTGAAATACTTCCTGGCATAATTTTCATACCTGTCATATCAGAGAGATGCTGTTTATTTTACAGTCAACACCTGAAAGAAACTTATTTGATTTTCTTCAAGACGACTACATTACTGTAGACTTCTAGAGAGCTTACATATACCACAACAGGAAATTTCACAAAACGAAACAGAAAATGAATCACAATTAAGACATGATCATTGTACTTAACGCGATAAAAAACCTCAAAGGTGCGACAACCATGCAAAAATAATAGGAAGGCTTGTTTTCAGTGATTAAATTTAAATTATGAATTTATTATCAATATTTACTAAGTTAGTCATAATTTCGTATTTCATTGTGACTGTTAGAACTTAACCAAGCTATTTATTTACAAATAAACTTACTAACGTAATAAAGCAGATTAAATCAACAGTAAAATAGTATTCAATTATTCACAAAAATCTTGTATAAATAATGTGCATATTATGACTATGTGGCTTGATTTCGAGAGGTATGGTACTAATAAAATGCATCGAATGAGTTATATAACAATATCAACACTTATAATGAGTGTTACCTTGGTGTTAAAACATGTATTAGTATTATAGTGTAACTAATAGTACAGCAGTTTTTTCTGGGAATTTTTTCCGAGTTCACTCTCAAAAATACTATTGAAATTCATTGTGATAAAATATCCCCTTAGTTCAAATGAAATATTCTAATTTTCCATATGATTATTTCTCCTGGGTTATTGGTACTGGCTGTTATGAAGTAAATGTAAATGCGTTATATCAAAGTTACCTATCTTCTAATGTTCAATGCAGCAACGACGTTCCAGAAATTACCTTGGAATGTCGAAAAATAGTTAGTATACACCACTTACTTCAGAGTATCAAAGCTATTAGCTGCCATGAACCATTCAACTGCACTTTCCAAGACATGTATCTTATTGGGAAACGACAACTTGGATTTTGCTGTTTACTAACGTTCAAGTGTAGAATGTGCAATGTCGTCAGGACTATTCGCACAGGCTCGCCACCAGTGATGCAGAATTTATAAACATAAGTATGGCAGCAGTTTAGGAAATTATAACCACTGGTGGAGGATATTCACAACTCAAGGAGTTTAGTGCAGCAGTTAATATGCCTTGCATTGCTAAACATTCATGGAGTATGTATGCACCACGACCAAATTGCAGAGTCTATTCACCATTCGGATTGGAAACTTGTGTGAAAAGCTGCTCAGGAAGAAGCCAAGACAGTCTTGGAAGCTGGAGACATAGACAAGGATGGGACTCCTATTGCCACTGTTGTCATAGATCGTGCCTGGATTTGAAATTTTGTCGAATTTGTATTTCGTAGGTTGATTATTGAAAATTTTTGTAACAATTAATGTACAGGATTTAGGAACATGTACACTGACACATTTCATTTCAATTGTTTGAGTGTAAAACTAATTAATATGTACATATATGCACTTACAATTGAATAAATAAATGAGTTTATAAATTCACGTAATGTACTTGATAGTAATATACAGTTAGTTTCCGTAATTATTTGGCTAAATTCTATAAAAAAAATGTTAAATTTGCAACACGCAGTTGGCCATAACCTATTGCATCAGTGAAATTGTTCTACTGGAACAACCAGGGGTTTCCCACCGATTCAAAATTGAGTTAATTTGACCTATTCATGCAGATTAATTTCACTGCGAGCCAGTGGTTTTCTGCTGACTCGAATTTAGAGCGAACCACTGCGGTGCCATTTTGCTATTACAATTTTTCATGCAATATTAGAAAAAAATGCCTTATGTTAACCGTGCTTCCTAAGAAAATATTTAAGATGGGACACAGTACGTAATTATTACGTGTACTTCGAACAGGCATACGTAACAACTGAAAACTCTGACACTGAAATCAACTCATTTCACGGAAATAATTAGGGCTGCAAAAATTAATCTTCGTTTGTCGTTAAATGTTGTGGCGTGGAAATATCATCGTGGTTTCAAAGGTAGGTTGTTAACCAGCATGTAATAGTTGACGCATAAGGCTGTTTGAGGTTATATGTAAACCTTTCTTTAGAGACTGCTGATTTCGAAGAAAATATTTAGCCGCACGTTGAGCTAAATACGTCTGCTTGTACACTCGCAGTTTCCTCTTGTTATTGGTCACGTGTCTCTGTGAGAAGAAATATCCTTACGCCATTACGCCAATCAGAATCACACTACTATCTGAACGTTTATAACTCGTCATCAGACAAATTTTACGCGATAGAATTAAAAACAACCGATCTCCAAAATGGAGCTGCGCTTAAGTAGTTCGCAGTAGAAAGATTCGTGAACTCTATTTCGCTCCACTATGATGTGATTACTGTGATGGCGCGTTTAGGCAGGCCGTTGAACTAAGGTCTGCCTGAACGCGCCATACTACCCATTGTTGTTTGTGGAATAAAACCGCTAAGTTATTGAAGAAGAAGTGCGACACCCGCCACTTAGCAGCACTCGTCACTCTTTAAGTTGACTATGCGTAGCTCCACAATAGACGCATTAAACACGCTTTCATAACGAACCCGTGCGAAGACAGTGAAATTAATTATACATGGGTAAAGTTCAATTGAGAGATTTGGGTGGCTCTTAAGGGCTCTCTCAAGTTGAGTGAAATGCCACACGTGGCCGGCAGCCACATGTTTTCGGCGACATGCCTCGTAACATAGCAAGGTATTGTAACACTGAAAAGTATAATTAATAATTCGACGAAATTAAGCTCATATAATGAACAAAAAAAATGTTACCTTATATTTGCAAGAAGTGTAGGTATTAACTTGTTACATTAGAAAGGTAACATATCGGCGTAAATTATAATAACTCAAATGAAAAATATTTATTTGAATGAACATTTATCGGAAATAAATACAATACACTATGTTCAACTTTTTATATGTCACAGGGGAAAAAACATGAATTTATTTTCTTAGTTTATATTTAAAACAGCAGTAACGTTTGACCTTTTAAATTTATTTCAATTATAATTCAATTACAAAATAAGGAGTATTTTCGTGAGGTGAACACTAAAATAATAACTAGTATTGGGCTGATTAAATCACTCACACTGCTAGCTGTTTTTTTGTTTATGAAGATAATTTACCTCGCAGTACATACGTTAGATAACTAGTGATCCCAATTTTCCATTGCAATTCCGTGGACAAAATATTGGTATCAAATAATGCATAAGAGTAAGTTTGCACAAATACATCAAAATATTTCATCTTAATCAATGGTTGCGATATTTTTAATATATAATATGTGATTATAAAATTAACGAATATTAACTTTCAATGGAGATCACTGGATCATTGAAAACTTGGATTGAAGTTCATATCAGGTAGACAAAGAATAATAAAAAAAGTTTTGGTTTTGTCCATTTCGCGAAAACCTTTACGCCTAAATGGAGAACAATTCTGGCAAATGATATTGCACTGTCTTCGCCCGGTAAAACTAAGTGAGTGTTCATAATTGCTTTTTTTCAGCCGTAGCCTACCAAATTTTAAGTATGCGCTAACTTTACATATAATAGCTACACCTATTTAAAAGTATTACAAGCTACTTTTGTTCTGTATGATAGTGTTTTATGAAGTCCTGGAACTTATATTTGTCGTCAAATGACCTAAATCTCTAAATATAAGTTTGGCTGTAAAGGCTACCGGAAAATATTAATGAAAAACTTGCGGCGGCGTGTTTAAATAAAAATCAGGCAACTGGAATAAGGACGACAGTATTTCGTTGAAAGAAATATCCTATACAGCAGACTCGCTGCAGCAAAACTCGGGCACGTAGCAAGAATGTGTAGACTGTCATCACTGTAAATAGGCGAATACGTTTGAGACAATGGAATGTACATTTGCGAGGTAAAATATCCATAAAAGTGGGGAATGTAATATCAAATAAAATAATACTAAACTGCCTGAGTTTTAACTTAATATAGGCCAAGAACCACTTTTAAGCACAGTTGCAACACCCAGTTCGCAATGGTGCCTGTCCTGAATTTAACTAATTTAATGCAACTAAAGTTTTGTACGGAACCTTGAATTTATACACAGAAACTACTCAGTAGCTATTACAACATGATCGGTTCTAACCTGTACCTTGGCATTAATTAAAGTAATACTTTGGTGAGAGCTGATGACAATTTTTCCAAAGTCAGCAGGTGGCAATGTGTGTGATACCTACAGTAAAATTTCAGGTGCTCTAATGGTTCTGCTTCTCAGTGCCTTAGGAAACACATTACCCAAGAGAGAAATAATATTAACCGAGTTGTGTAAAGGTAGGTGGACGGATGAGAATTCGAGGAAACCTAACACAAGTAGACACGTGTTATAAATAGTGAAATACTTCAGTACGAGGAAAGAAACAAACGGTATTATAAATTCAAATAGTTATCTTAGTTTTCAAATGCCGCATGGATTAGAGGCCTAATCTGAATCTGAAGCTGATTTTATTTGTATGCCATACACCTGATATTTACTCCGCAATATTAAACTATCTTAAAGATAAATTTTAATAAATCTGATTTTTTTATATGTATTTTAGACCACAAGGGTGTTTTAAATACTACCTAATAATAAATCGGTAGACAGAAACCGGCCACAGCTGTATTGTCTGAATAACAGTTTGAATCTATTAAATAACACTGCCAGTGACCAATTCGTGGTTTCACCCCAAAAATAAAATTAATGTTGTGAAAATGTGATTATTGCCATGTAGCAACTGCATCAACATTTTTAAAAACTCTCACCGTAAAGGTCAGCTGACACAATAAATTCTCCATTCATCAGTGTTAGTTGAAATCTACGAACTTATCACTTAACAATAAAATCACAACACAGTATTGGTAATGTAAACTATATATTGTAAAAATCAAAAACCTATAACAAATGTAATATTAATATTACTTTAGAAAATAATACAAAGCAACAGAGAACAATTTAAATAAAATAATTAAAGTTTGAATAACAATTCTAATTTTCAGTTGTCAATACAATTTATGGTAAAAGTCTGTACAAGTATTTCTTTTATAACAAAATACTGGTTATTGTTGGTGTGCGTGCCAGCATTTTTGTTCTCAAATTGTAAATTATTAATTACATTTGTAATTTAAGTAATACTGTTACTACACCATTCGTCATTGTTAATTGAAATAAACGAGCTTGCTACTAAAAATTTAATTACAACAAAAATAGTGCACATATTTCAAAATACTCATTAATGTGTAGTTAAATAAATTGTAACGTGGACAATAATGTTTAAATCTCTTAAACATTCTGTGAAAATCAATATAAATATTCAAAGTTGGAAACACCAGACTTTGTAAGGCTGTAACTGTACATATTTTCTATAGTCACTGTTTTATAGCGCAATTTAACATAATTTTAAAAAGTAAATAAAAACCCTTTTGGGTGGGTTGGATCGAACCCAAGCCACTTCCTCTATGCCTTTAGACCGTGACCCTACATACTGAGCTTCCAAGCCTACTTCGTCTCCAACGGGGAAAATATGCGTATTGTTATAATTATTCGAAAATACGTAGTATTAAATCGTATGCCCTTTATATTTGTTTTTAGTTTAATTGATAACATTAGGACTGTTAGCACAAATAGTACGAATGAATTCAATCACTTCACCACTTCTAATGCAGTTTAAATCTTCAGACCGATCGCTACGATGATTACTTGAAAACGATATGAAAGACGTAAAAACGTAATGAAAGACTAAATGTTCATGTTACCTCGTAAAATGGCATTATGAAAATGAAACTCACATTTTAGAAAGTGATTTTTTATCGGTTTTATTAGTTAATGCTTTGCTATTTCATTTGATACATGCTGTTTAACTGATCCTTCAGTCAAAAAACAAATCCTTGAAAAACAGTGAATAAAATGGTTAATGGATTAGTGGAAAATGTTACTAAATCAATAAGTGAAGGAAACATGCATTTTTTTTTTTTTACAAATTCGTTTGCTAAATTTACTGAAGTAACCGTTGAATCAATGATTTAAAGATATGAAATTCTCAATGATTCAGATTTGGAGCTTACATTTTGGAGAATCCTCGTTATATTATCAGGCCAGGTCTTCTGATTTCGCTTTTCCGCGGTTTTTCGAAAACGTTTCAGTCATGGTGCTCTATGTATTANTTTTTTTTTTACAAATTCGTTTGCTAAATTTACTGAAGTAACCGTTGAATCAATGATTTAAAGATATGAAATTCTCACTGATTCAGATTTGGAGCTTACATTTTGGAGAATCCTCGTTATATTATCAGGCCAGGTCTTCTGATTTCGCTTTTCCGCGGTTTTTCGAAAACGTTTCAGTCATGGTGCTCTATGTATTACACGTCGAACGAGAGGTTGATTCGAGGAATTTACGCTATATGTACACAGCAGAAAACAGCGTTGGATAAGTGGAGTGGGGTGGTTCGGGCCACTCCAAACCTTGCGGTCTCGAGAGCCGATGTGGATAAAACGAGGTAAATATGGGGCAGCGCCGAAGCGCAAGGGTAGGGATAACGGGAGATCTCCGAGAAAACCCGCACACCCCGGCATCGTCCGGTACGGTTTCCACGTGCGAAGATCCGGGAGCGGCCCCGCCGGGGATCGAACCCGGTTCGCCTAGGTGCAAGGCGAGCAGTCTGACAACTACACCACCGTGGTCCCCATGTGGCATAAATTAACGCAATAGAGCTTCTGCGTGTTTTACCATTTTATTGAAGTAAATTGAGAAAAATTAAAATACGGCAGTACTACATAATTGTTTTTACTAACTATGAGAGAAAATGTTTTTCCAAAGTGATGTATTTCTTCCTAGCTGTTTTAGACACAGTAAATTTTATATGTTATCGCAGCGCAAGAATTATCCAAAGTAAATGTACAAATATTGCAAAATAATTACTCAAAAAATTGGAAAAAAAAAACCATTATCCATGGTTGCTGTATTTTAATTTCTCTACGTTGGTGTCCAAAAATGTGTAGAAATAAATTGACATGTTTTGTATTGGTTTATGTACCACGCACACTGCTTAAAGTGCTATGCGATTTTTTCTTTAATCCGTATGGTCACATATTAATTTCTTAGTTAAAGAATTGCAATCACTTAATTTTTTGGTATGCGCTGTACTTGTGTTTAACTTTTTTCTTGCAGCCAATGAATAACGTGAGGCTTGCTCGATGGTATTGGCATTAACCAGTACTTAAACAATTCGTTGAAAATCCCTTAAAACAGATTACCCACAACGAAAATTGAGCACCTGATGCCATGCTGTGCACAGTACCGATAATAAACATTATCGATTAACAACGTGTCCACCGTCGCGGACGCAATGACTGGACGGATTAAAAAATACATAAGTAATTGCGCAGCAATGATCTGCACCTACCGTCTACGCGTTGATCGCGACAGAAACCTCAGTGATGAGTCGGAAAAGTAGGTAGAGATGTTGCTTGTGTAGCTATGAGGTGGGTAGGTGGCGATGCCGGGGCTTTGATGTGCCCCGCTGGCGCCACACATAACCGAGTTAAGCGCGGGTGCGGGAGGTAAACTCGTTATTACGGCTGGTCGCGCCGCCGCCGACACAGTTATTACAGGCGCGCGTGCGAAAGTGATCGCACTCCCTCCCCCTAGCCAAAAATTCCGCCTGCTGGGAGAACGGGCTGCACGGCGCATGCCGACTGCACTGTTGCCAACTTCCGAGCTCCAACACACAACTACTTTTCTCCACCTGTCAACCACGTGACTTCGACTAAGGTAAGAGCATGTTCATGATTATACACTTCGTCTGACCGCCTTAAGGGTGGAGTGGAGAGTGAAGAGATTTGGGCGGCTCTTAACATCGAGGTATTGAGAGCCGATGGGCGTGAAATGAGGTGAGTATGGAGCAGTGGCGGAATGCAAGAGCGGGTGAAACGGGAGATCCCCGAGAAAACCCGCTGACCAGGGTCATCGCCCGCACGGTTTCCACGACCGAAAATCCGGGATGGACCCCGCCGGGAATCGAAACCAGTTCGCCTAGGTGGGAGGCGACTTGTCTGATCACTGAGGCCCTTACTGCCTTAATTGGGGGGGGGAGAAGAGACCCTAGCCGCCTTAATTGGGGGAGGGGGAGAGCTCCGTGTTGTTACTTACTAGTTTTTTAGTCATTAATATATTCAGCGTTCTTCATTGAAATTTCTTTGGAATGTATATCACTCAGATTATTGAATAACTGTAATAACAATGGACTACTTATATTTTTTTACCACGTGGAATGACTGGGAATTAGTTAATGATTGCCGTCTGAAATTTACTAGAGAAACAATAGCATTACAAGGTAAAATGATAATTATGTCTCAAATATATAATGAAACAATATTGTACCCCCTACCAATGCAATATTTAAATATCATTAGTAATGGCGAAAAAATACAGCAAATGTTGCGTTAAACTCTCCATCTTTAAAGCAACCGTGGCGTTACCCAGCTGTGAAAAAAAAAGATAATAACTATTTTTATTATAAAAGTTTCAGTATGTTTGCAGAAATAAATGTAAACAAACTTCCTAGTCAATTTTTTTCAAGTTCTTTAAGCGATTCTCAAGCCGATTTTGTAGACATGACAGTTCGTTGTTCTTATACTTTCACAGTTCCAAACAGAAATTATGTTCTTTACAGCGTCTAAAATCTATATCAACCTGTGCATGAAACAGTTACCACTTAGCGGCCGATCCCAAGTGTATCTCGGACAAAGAAGACATTGGAAAAACTAAATTCCTGGGGGCCGCGGTGATGTAGTGGTCAGACTGCTCTCCTCCCAACTAAGCGAACCGCGTCGCTTCCGGATTTTCGCAAGTGAGAATCGTGACGGACGCTGCAGTGGTCTGTTAATTTTCTCGGGGGTCTCCCGTTTACCCCGTCCTTGCATTCCGGCGCTGCTCCATACTCACCTCGTTTCACCCTCATCGTCTCTCAAGACCTCGTTGTTAAGAGCCGCCCAAATCGATCCACTCCAGTCTCAACTCCTGAAGACAATAACCCCACAAATATGGCTCCGTTGCTTTCCTAGTTTTTACCATCGTTTTCCAATACCACTCCATCTCATCAACAGCCATCGTCGTAAATATAATAGTGAATTTTTGTACAATCACCCAAATGAACGCGTTGGACTGTATATCACGTTAAGTTTGAAATAACTTATGATTGGAGCATGGTCAACTCGGNTACAAGGTAAAATAATAATTATGTCTCAAATATATAATGAAACAATATTGTACCCCCTACCAATGCAATATTTAAACATCATTAGTAATGGCGAAAAAATACATCAAATGTTGCGTTAAACTCTCCATCTTTAAAGCAACTGTGGCGTATCCCAGCTGGGAAAAAAAAAGACAATAACTATTTTTATTATAAAAGTTTCAGTATGTTTGCAGAAATAAATGTAAACAAACTTCCGAGTCGATTTTTTTCAAGTTCATTAAGCGATTCTCAAGCCGATTTTGTAGACATGACAGTTCGTTGTTCTTATACTTGCACAGTTCCAAACAGAAATTATGTTCTTTACAGCGTCTAAAATCTATATCAACCTGTGCATGAAACAGTTACCACTTAGCGGCCGATCCCAAGTGTACCTCGGACAAAGAAGACATTGGAAAAACTAAATTCCTGGGGGCCGCGGTGATATAGTGGTCAGACTGCTCTCCTCCCACCTAAGTGAACCGCGTCGCTTCCGGATTTTCGCAAGTGAGAATCGTGACGGACGCTGCAGTGGTCTGTTAATTTTCTCGGGGATCTCCCGTTTACCCCGTCCTTGCGTTCCAGCGCTGCTCCATACTCACCTCGTTTCACCCTCATCGTCTCTCAAGACCTCGTTGTTAAGAGCAGCCCAAATCGATCCACTCCAGTCTCAACTCCTGAAGACAAGAACCCCACAAATATGGCTCCGTTGCTTTCCTAGTTTTTACCATCGTTTTCCAATACCACTCCATCTCATCAACAGCCATCGTCGTAAATATAATAGTGAATTTTTGTACAATCACGCAAATGAACGCGTTGGACTGTATATCACGTTAAGTTTGAAATAACTTATGATTGGAGCATGGTCAACTCGGATTTCTATTGGCAGACAACCAGACAGGAACAGAAGTTGATTAGTGCAGTAACGCTATCCTGTGTAGTTCAGACCAATAGGGTAGGAGTGGTTGGTATAGGAGTCTCGCTTCTAGCTTGTGAGGAATGTCTCTAACAACAGACTAGAGAAGTATAACGAGACAAAATTGCGTCATGGTTTCTTTGATGTGGACGTATCCATTCTCTGATTGGCTGCGCGTGGCTCTGCAAATGGGCCTTGAGTCTAATTGCTCACTTCATACTGCGAAAAGGCCCCTATTGGCTGGGCTGCGGACTGGCAAATAGGTTACCAGTAGGGACTTCAGAATTTAGCAAAAGGATTTCCGCACATGCTAGATATCAATATCCCATGGGCATACCGGCATTTTTCCTGTTTCTTATTGGTAGCATGTCTTTGTGAGAGGACATTTTCTTACATGCCTGCCCAATCAGAATTAGGTAATCCCGATACTATACGCCTGTGATTCGTGACGCACGCAGACAACTAGGACGCGCAACACCTAGATCATCCAATCAAGAAAGTCGATATGAGCTAAAGTGTTATGAAATACAAATGGTCGTGAAATCATTTAGCGAAATTCATGTGTCCCTAGTTACCAGGCTCTCGTCGGCGAACAGCGTTCCAACATTTTGCTGGCAAGTGACGTAATTACGCTGACGTGTGCAGCTGGAGTTCACGGTGCAAGTGGCTGTTTCACCTCTGTATTGCTGAGTCCTCTGTGCTCTGTGTCCAGTCCTAAAGATGTTAACTTTCGCCTCCCACCGGCCTACTCGGCGCCTATTCCAGGAAGCAGGTGCGGCAGATGGCGTTTTTGCATTTGTTTAAATTAAACTTAACACTAGAAAATATCATAATATTACAGAAAATTCTTAATGACGATCTGACAATTAAGACTTACTCAAAAAGTACATTATACATATTAAATGATTTTTATTTTAATATGATAATTTATAATATTTGTAAACAAATAACGGTTCTTATATACTCTGGAAATAGTTTACCATTCAACTGGGAGAATCTTAAATTGTAACACATTTGCTCCCAGTGTGCACAACTGTGTACATTAAGCACGTGAAGGTAATTTATGGTTTGTACTGCACACTCCGAAGCTCAATTACAAATGATCTTACCTGTAGGTAAACGACTTGGAAACGTTCTTAATGATATAGATAGTAATTGGTTCATTAAAAAGTGTTTTTTTCGACTTAAGTAGAGTATTTAACATGAAATATTTTGTTTGCAGCACTGTAAATTAAAGTGGGGCTAAAAGNGTTTTTTCGACTTAAGTAGAGTATTTAACATGAAATATTTTGTTTGCAGCACTGTAAATTAAAGTGGGGCTAAAAGGATCAAATAGGTCTTTGAGGATTAATCCAACAACAAAATCACAGATTTGGTGCGGTTTGTTATTCCTGTCTGAGAATTTGACCCCTACAGCTGATTATCAGGTGGTCATATGACCTCCCGTGATGCACTTTACTTCTCAGCCCCTGTCGGTGAACGAGTAAACGAAGGTCTCGCAGGTGCGACTGTGCACCACGCTAGGTCCTGACGTGTNCTCAAGCAAAAATCCTTAACCGAGTCTCAGGAAATTACACCAAATGGACAACGCACCGCATTCATGCGCTCTCAGTATAAGAACTATTTCTTGCTAGGTATTACCAACACGCTTTTTCTTTCTGTTTTTATTAATATTAATTATAAATTAAATAATGTGGTTTGTAGGTAAATATTAGTAGAAGATCAATTTAATAAAAAAAAGGGAATTTGGTATGTTAACGCAAGTCTGAAACGCTTGTGATACATTACATTTTAAGAAACAACAAAGCACGTATACATTTGGTGATTTTTCAAAGGTTAGATTAAAAAACAAAAAATGCGAAGAAACCTCTAATAGACTACAAAGTTCATTCGCGGTTTTTCNTTTTCAAAGGTTAGATTAAAAAACAAAAAATGCGAAGAAACCTCTAATAGACTACAAAGTTCATTCGCGGTTTTTCCGTACTTTTCAGATCAAACCTTTCAAAAATGTCCTTATACACGACACGTTTGATTGTTTCTTAAATCTACCATATATTACAGGCGTTTCATACTTGTGTTAATATACAATTATCATAATTTTATCTTAAATTGAAATGTTATTTGTATTTAATCTATTAATATTAATATTTCTTTTCTAGTTAATACGAATAGTAACACAGATAAAACAGGCGTGTTGGTAATGCCTAGTAACAAATAGTTCCAACCCAAAATAGTATTACACTAAGTGCGCACAAATGAGGTGTGTTGTCCCTTCAGTGTCATTTTCAAGACATGGTTAAACTTTGTTTGCATGAAGCGGAGGAATATCCTTGAAGTATAACTTTAGCAGGGCTTCAGAAAAGTTGGAAGTAACCGTGAATGGACTATTTAAAGGCCTGTCTACAACGCAGAAGGAAGATTAGTTAGACCGATCTCGCTGGCTGCGCACAACCAATCTCCGTGTCACAACATTGAACTGCTTATCTGCTAACACGACTAGCCAGAAACGGCGTGTATTGGATTTCATGTTAGAATGCTGATAAGTTAACAAACACTTTGAAATGTATGTATACTTCCTATAACCAATTTTTAATGTGGTTTGAATAAATTCGAATTGATAAAAGTATTTTTTTTTTCATATAAATTTCAATTGATTTTGAAAATTGAGGTATAAACAAACGCGTTCATCACTGTTGACCATGCGACTTTGANCCATATAAATTTCAATTGATTTTGAAAATTGAGGTATAAACAAACGCGTTCATCACTGTTGACCATGCGACTTTGACAGTTACGTTCCATTGGGGTAGGTCAACGTTGGGTACATTCGCAGAAGACGAATAGGCGGTTCACCTCATCTATGGTGCACCTATGGTCTACAATCGGCCATACTTGTGGACGTGTGCTTTATGTTAATTGCAGCAGTTTTTTACGAATGACATCGCCATACATGAGGAACTTCCGTCATCAGATGCGACAGGTCAAACCACTGAATCGTGAAAGTGGATCTCAGCTGAAGTGAATTGAAATACAACTAGACAGAACATCTTTTCGCGGAAATAGGATGTCCCCCATAGATGAGGACAAAATAGATAGGGTCATTATTCTTTCCCCAGTTTAGATATTGCAGATAACTTTAATAAAATGTTGACATATGGAAATGTTTTTCACAATCTGGTGCCACCGCCAGAAGAAGTACTGCACTTCAATTAGTAGCGATTACATGATATTGTGTTATAGGTCTTTACCTACTCTTCCGGGTTATCTGTTCTTTGGCTGCTGCCACAGTCAGATTTCATCATCATGTTTGAACAAACGAAAGTAAATTTAGCAAATAAACTGCTAAATGGTTATTTTNGCCACAGTCAGATTTCATCATCATGTTTGAACAAACGAAAGTAAATTTAGCAAATAAACTGCTAAATGGTTATTTTGGATGCAAATATACGCTAAATGTTGAGCGGCACAAGCTGGTATAACATACATTTTTGTGATGCTTATTCTGTTGCTTAATCACCATGAGCAATAATAACTTCTCTAACAGACAGTTTTTTTGTGTTAGAAAAAGTATAACTCCAAGCTGAGTACTTTTATTCCTAAAAAAAATTAATTTCCAATGTACTTACATAATCAGGAACCATATTAATTAATTTTCCTTTTTGAANTTTCCAATGTACTTACATAATCAGGAACCATATTAATTAATTTTCCTTTTTGAAATTTGCAACAGTTTTCCGTGCCAGGTCATTACAATATTCAGTAAAAATATGGTATTAATGTCCATCACGATTTTTGTAAAGAGTTACACCATTTTCGTTGGTCGAAGAAATTCAAACTGGTATATCACGTTTCAAAACAATTGCATATTCTTCATTTACACGTTTTAGAAAAATATCGGTAGCATGAACTAACTTAAAATTTTGTATTTAAAAGGACGGCTAAGATAATTAAAGCGTAATGGATGTTACCAAATTCCGAGTAATTTTTTTTTAATATTAAGATTTCTTAGCAAACTCTTACATTTGCAACATTTTTTCCTGTATTACCATTAGGTAAAATCGTAATCTGGTTTTTTACAAATTTTTCTCTTTTCTTGTTAACGTTCTAGAATTATTCGTTGTTTATGAAATCGTTGACATGGAAAACTTCTACGAACGCTAACTGCTCGACGACAAAGAGAGGAAGCCGTAAAGAGCTTGCTTCACGTGCATCCATCTCAGTACTAATACGAAGGGACAAGTTCCGGAAACTTACACGAGTGGAGAGCATCGCACAGAGTGGTGAAAAATATAGGTAAATTACTAGAAACGTAGGGATTTCGCGAGATTGTTTGACGGCTGGGCAGAACACGACAGTTCTCTTTATAGTCTTATTCGCGGTTTCTTCACACTTTTTGGATCAATCTTTGAAAAATCACCCTATGTATGACGTGCTTGGATGTCTTATAATTATATTATGTATCACAAGTGTTTCATAGACCTGTTAACATAAAATAATACAAAATTAAATTTTTTTTGGTTAAACAAATATTGTATATATTATTTATAAATTACAATATTTTAATTATAATTAATATTAATAAAAACATTGAGGAAACAACACACCGATGGTAATTCTAAGTGACAAAAAGCTCTTATGCAAAAGCAGCTATTAACTGACTTTACCGAAGATCTGTTTGTACACTACACCAGTGGTTCTGCCCTCAGGTGCTAGGCTTACCAAGTTGCTAGGTAGCTTACTCGGGAGCAGGCCACCTTGACTTGTCCATTTGAGAAGCAGTCCTCCCTCAACTCTCTCCTTGTTATCTTTAGAGACTGCCCCTGGACCACACTTATAGTTATACTGTAAGAGACATTGAGATATATTGCAGTCTCTTGAATCCTAATGACACCCGGATGGAGTCAGTTGGGACACTTCATTTTATGCATAAATGTTAATTTGTCGATGAGTCAAGAAATTCATCATTTATTAACTTAGTATTTCGTAATATTCTTTACATACTGAAAACTAAAATGTACAGAAGAAAAAAATACACGTTCTACTTAATCTTTTCTTTTCGTATAAAACCAAACATATTTAATGTCTACACAACAATATCAAAAAATAAATATTTTCCTTGTTCTATAGAAAGGTAATTATTCCATAAAATAAAAATTTATGAAAAACACGTTGTAATAGAAAATTTATATATCTTAAATTTTCTTTTTGAATTAAAGCAATATTTGGATCCTATAAACCAAATAGCCTCAAATATAATGTTTTCGTTACTATAGCGTTTCAACTATGAAGGAGATAAACTAAGTTATTTTCTCCTTAAATGAAATACGCTTTTGCAGTATTTCAGACAAAGCAGTAAAAGAATGTGGGCAATTTTGAAAATAAATCCGCTGTTTTTTGTACCTGCATAGGAAAATTTCATGAAAACATATAATTGAAACTACTCACAATAAAAAAACTTACAAGATTTTTTTGTTCAAAGATGTGTAACAGTGAAAACTTTTAATGAACGGCAATGCTTCTTTTTTCTTTTACACTGAAAAATATCAGCAGAGGAGTGACAACAGAATAGTTATGTAATCGGGTTTCAGGGTAGCAGCAGCCAAACTTCGATACCAGTATCAGAATGTTCCGTTAGTTTATCGCAGTTCTGTTTAATGCAGGAACGATATAAATATTACTGAAGTAGATACAACGAAGGAACATTCCCTACTCTAGCGAGATCTGTATTGTTCTAGGAACTGAAGAGCCAAAAAAACTGGCATAGGCGTGCGTATGCAAATAACAAAGGTATGGAACCAATCATAGTAACGCGATGCGGTCGGCAGCTAGATCGGTTACTGCTGTTACAATGGCAGGTTATCAAGATTTAAGTGAGTTTGAACGTGGTGTTATAGTCGGCGCACGAGAGATGGGACATAGCATCTCCGAGGTAGCGATAACATTTGGATGTTAGCGTACGACCATTTCACGAGTGTACCGTGAATATCGGGAATCCGGTAAAACATCACATCTTCGACATTGCCGCGGCCGGAAAAAGATCGTGAAATAACGGGACAAACGACAACTGACGAGAATCATTAAACGTGACAGACGTGCAANAGATCGTGAAATAACGGGACAAACGACAACTGACGAGAATCATTAAACGTGACAGACGTGCAACCCTTTCTCAAATGGGCACAGATTGGATTTGTGGACTGCCCTGCAGTATTCATGGCGTGAATTGCCTCCTGCATACCTTCAGACATTAGTAAAGTCCATGCCACGTCGTCTTGCTGCACTTCTGAGTGCTCGGGAGGGGAGAGGGGGCTACACGATATTAGGCAGGTGTACCATTTTTTTGGCTCTTCAGTGTATATATACAATCAAAGACATAGCCACAACCGACGCTTATCTCCGTTAGCAGTATTTCGACTGTAACACCAAATCATCTGATTGCTCTCCTTATACTAACAGCTTAGAAGTGTTTTGTTGCTACAGAAAGGTTGTTCCTACGGCCGTGTTGTTTTCTCAGTAAATTTATTTATTCATTGTGAAGAGGAATTAGACCGGAAGCGCAGGAAAGGAGGAAGTGCGGCTGCTCTGCCGGTGCGCGCGTGTGACGAGGAATTGATGCTGGAGAAAGATTGCGTGGCTTACAGCTACACGCGGGGCAGCCCCGGAAACACAGTGAAGGATAACGGGATCCGAGGGGGATATAGGCGCGTGTGTGCCAGGAAGCTCACTAAAAAGAGCAGAGGAAACGGACGCAAGGATATGATACCCACGTAATGCTGCAGACCAAGAAAGAGGAACGTACAAAGACGCGAGCTGAAAACCATCGGAAACTTCAAACACGAATAATATGTGTAGTTACGCCGTGGTTTCATTTTCCTGGGGCGGAAGAAAGTTTTAGNATCGGAAACTTCAAACACGAATAATATGTGTAGTTACGCCGTGGTTTCATTTTCCTGGGGCGGAAGAAAGTTTTAGGTTTCGCAGAATTCTCCTTGGTTAGAAAATAAGTACGAAAAAAATCAAAGAAAAATTACAACTGCATAAACTACAGAAAATCCGGAATGGACCACATATTTGCGGCGAAAAAAATATATTATGCCGCATCCACAAAATGTTATGTTAGTATTCACCCTGCCAAATTATTTTTGTTGTCAAGCCAAAATTACTGAATCAGAACTAATACACTTTTGCGGACATTTAAATATTATTTTTCTGAGGCTACAAAAATATTTGGCATGGTGACTACACCTCAGTGTATTTTTCTCAGTTTGTGCAGAGGCGAATATATTCGGTTACTGAACGGCAGTATAAAATATTAGAAAGGGAGACACTGTTGAATGTACTTATTACTTTAACGCCAAGCATTGCCGAAAAAAAAGAAGAGATTAATTTTGAGATATTCCTCAACTTTACTTTGAAATTTATTAGCTCTACACCTGGAAATTTTATTATCATTTAAACAATTCGTTCGTAGCTTTATATGTTGGTCCAAAGAGAGGTATGCTTAGTCATAATAGTAAGCTTCCANAACAATTCGTTCGTAGCTTTATATGTTGGTCCAAAGAGAGGTATGCTTAGTCATAATAGTAAGCTTCCATTTCGTTAGCAGTCCCTCAAAAATTTTTAATGCATTGCAGTTCTGAGGTTTAGACGGCGATGATAAAAATATTATAAACACTGAAAATATAGCAATTTTNATTGCAGTTCTGAGGTTTAGACGGCGATGATAAAAATATTATAAACACTGAAAATATAGCAATTTTTTTCAGCCAACATATCTACAATAATGCCCTATTCCTTTAACGATTGTATGGCGAAATTTGTCTGTTAAGTTCTTTGCAAACCAATCTCAAACGTTCTTCTTTGAAGTACCAGAGTCCTCACTGGCTCAATTAAACGGACCAGTAGTTCCATACATGCACGACGGCCNATCGGAAACTTCAAACACGAATAATATGTGTAGTTACGCCGTGGTTTCATTTTCCTGGGGCGGAAGAAAGTTTTAGATTTCGCAGAATTCTCCTTGGTTAGAAAAGAAGTACGAAAAAAATCAAAGCAAAATTACAACTCCATAAACTACAGAAAATCCGGAATGGACCACATATTTGCGGCGAAAAAAATATATTATGCCGCATCCACAAAATGTTATGTTAGTATTCACCCTGCCAAATTATTTTTGTTGTCAAGCCAAAATTACTGAATCAGAACTAATACACTTTTGCGGACATTTAAATATTATTTTTCTGAGGCTACAAAAATATTTGGCATGGTGACTACACCTCAGTGTATTTTTCTCAGTTTGTGCAGAGGCGAATATATTCGGTTACTGAACGGCAGTATAAAATATTAGAAAGGGAGACACTGATGAATGTACTTATTACTTTAACGCCACGCATTGCCGAAAAAAAAGAAGATATTAATTTTGAGATATTCCTCAACTTTACTTTGAAATTTATTAGCTCTACACCTGGAAATTTTATTATCATTTAAGCAATTCGTTCGTAGCTTTATATGTTGCTCCAAAGAGAGGTATGCTTAGTCATAATAGTAAGCTTCCATTTCGTTAGCAGTCCCTCAAAAAATTTTAATGCATTGCAGTTCTGAGGTTTAGACGGCGATGATAAAAATATTATAAACACTGAAAATATAGCAATTTTTTTCAGCCAAAATATCTACAATAATGCCCTATTCCTTTAACGATTGTATGGCGAAATTTGTCTGTTAAGTTCTTTGCAAACCAATCTCAAGCGTTCTTCTTTGAAGTACCAGAGTCCTCACTGGCTCAATTAAACGGACCAGTAGTTCCATACATGCACGACGGCCAATAACGAAATAAAACTGTTTCACATGTACACAGTACGTTTAGTAATAGCAAATAATCANCAATAACGAAATAAAACAGTTTCACATGTACACAGTACGTTTAGTAATAGCAAATAATCAGCTGTTTCCCGTGACAGATCATCGTATCTTAAACATTACCAAATAGTGTTGCGGCTAGTACCAACCGGAGTGTCGACATGTTAATGGAGTGACCCCTAGGCTACCGTTTTCCTTGGATATGACATGAAAATGGTACGATACAGTACATAAATACGTAAGTGGCGGAATGCATTTCGAAGAGAAAAGGGGGAACCCGAAAAAAGACAGTAAAAAACATGACATGGAAAGACCGGCCATCGAGCAGCTCAGAATCGAACACGCCTGGGTAAGGCCCCAGCACGCTTATTTATCGCTTCCTAAGGCACAAACGGAACCAATAAAAAAAAACGCAGGAAAAAAGTTGTTATTCGCTGCTCACTATAGTCCATTCATGGTTACTTCCAACTTTTCTAGAGCCCTGCTAAAGTTTTTCTTCCAGGATATTCCTCCGCCTCATACAAACAATGCTTAACCGAGTCTGGAAAATTATACCAAAGGGACAATGCACCGCACTTGTGCGCACTCAGTTTAATATTACTTTGCAGAACTATTTCTTACTATGCATTACCAACGCATAGTTTTTCTCGCTGTTTTTACTTATATTAATGATAATTGAAATGTTGTAATTGTACATAACATATAAGCAAATGTNTAGTTTTTCTCGCTGTTTTTACTTATATTAATGATAATTGAAATGTTGTAATTGTACATAACATATAAGCAAATGTTGAATGTTAATTAAAAATAAGGAATTCTTATATTAACACACTTATAAAAGGTTTGTGGCACATTACGTATTAAGGACTCAACCAAGCGCGTCATACATGAGTCCATTTTTCAAAGGTTTGATTCAAAAAGTGCGGAGAAACCGTGAATATTCTATAAGAGTAGAATTTTTAAAATGGATATCCTCATAAAAGGATGTATCGTAAATAAATGAACATCACTATTATTGTTACTGTCTTACCAATCACACGGTCAAAAAGTTTGCACGAGAGTTGTTTACTCTTTAACTTACCTATAAAACTAGTAATTTTATGGGGTTTAGAAGTTAGTATCGTGGTTCTCACGTTTACTCCTTTATTGTAACTGCAAGTACACTTATATAGCTTTTACAATTTCCAACCAGATTTCTATTATAAACATAAAAGCTGTAATGCTGTGACGGTTTATAGAAAATTAAATTCGTATAATAACTGACATTGTCATAAAATACGCCACTATAGCGTTAAACCATATGAACCATTACAAAACTCTGTGATATATTTTATATTTATTCTTGGTTTCCACCCTTAGATAGAAAGTGTAACGACCTAATAAAACCATTCTTACTCTTAGTTTGCCCATGTGCGATGTGGAATATTTACGTTGCGCGTTAACCTTCTCTTCCATTTTTTATAGTGTATAATTAAATTACGTGAAACCTCTTCCCAAATGTTTAACAAGTCCCTATTTTACACATTTTCCACACAAAAGGGGTGCAATGCCCATACATTAAGTAGGGGATGTAATAAATTCCTACCAAAAAAAAAAACCTCTTCAGACATGTGTTTATGAGTACTGTGCATAACAATATTAAAACAAAGGAAAATATTATATAAAACCATGTCCCGTTCTCTTTGTGTCCCCAAATGGAAACAAAACCACAGTTGACTCTTTCAACCAAGTTCGCGTAAAGATAATACTGTGAAGTATTTACCATTTTTACTCACCACGAAAACATTAAATCGCGGAATTCCTGTGACAGAAAATACGTGGCGTTATCGGTGACAACAAAAACCGGTCACAAAAAATTCGGAATAATCTGTTTAAAATTACTTTCCAAATTTTAACTGCTTTGATTGCCCGTAACGGAAAAAAAGAAAGAAAACTTACTGAAACTATCTACAGCAACTAGAACGTAAACGTAACGTGACTTGCTACGTGGTAACGGACCCATCACATCTAAGTACACCCGTTCCTAATCAAAATTTGTGGATGAACCAAAATATTCCCCTTCTTGTTTTTGATTCTTTGGTTTTCCACGTTGACTCCCTTCACATCCTCTTACCCATTTTTCAATTTCGTTTCTTATACCAGGCCAGGTAAAAATTTCCATTAAACGGGAAATAGTTTTATCTCTACACACATGACCTCCAAAAAATGACTCGTGACAATATTTATAAACCATAGGTCTCAAATTTAGAGGCACAAAAACACGAAATATGCCATTTTTTGTCCATTTTCCGACAAAAACTTTATAATCCACGTAACCTCAGGTTCTTAAAACAGACATGATTTGCTTGCATTCTACGTCTGTTTTCTGATGTTTCTTAATGTTAACAAAAACGTCTGGAAAACTTTATAAATAATTTAATACTTCTTTATTTTCAACATAAGATTGGATTTCCCGTATTACATTAATTTCATTTGAATCACATGGATTTTCTTTATCCAATTCAAATTCATCACTACAAAACATGCGCGAAAGAGCGCCGGCAATTGAGTTTTCAATTCCTTTTATATGGTGAATCTCAAACTTGAATAGGACTGTTCTCATTAACAAACGCGCTAAACGACCACCAGGTCTATTAGATTTCAAAAGCCAACTCAAAGCTTGATTGTGAGTAAGTAACTCAAACAGCGTCAGGTCTAAGTAGTATGTGAAATATTCCATTCCCCTAATATAAGCTAAGAATTCTTTTTCATAAATTGAATATTTTATTTATCCAGCTGCTAAAAACTTACTGGCTTAAGCGATGAGAACCAATTATCCGTCTTTTTTCTGAGTAAGTACGGCCCTTAGAGCAATTGAACTGGCATCACAATGCAAATAAAATTTTTCCTGAAAATTTTGTAATTGCGAAACAGGCGGCTCAGTAAACTTGTTTTTTAAAGTTTGAAAAACTTTCGCTGCTTGGATCCTCACAAGAACTCGATATTTTTCCTTTTTAAAAACATTTTGAGGTTCTGTGATACGACACAAATTCGGTATGAACTTACCATGAAATGCAACCGTTCCCAAAATCCCGTGAACACCCCTAAAGTTTTCGGCATGGGGAAATTTATAATGACTTTAATTTTTTCCGGGCCAGTGCGCTGTTAACCATCAGCTATAATAAACCCTAAATATCTGACGTGGTGTTCTACCCAACTTATTTAGTCTGGATTAACCGTCAAACCTGCTTCCCGCAAAGCCTGTATTACCAGACGAGTGTGCGCAAGGTGCTCTTCTATAGTATTACTATTTATACACAGATCGCCGATATACTTGAACACAAAATCATGCATGTATTTACCTAACATCCGAAATAATACTCTTGACATACCTTGCAGACCAGTTTACTCCCATCGGTAAAAGACTCCATTGATACAGGCCCCATGGGGTATAAAACGCTAAAGGTTCTCGTGAGTTACGATGAAGTTCACACTGCGAAAATGCCGAGTTCAGATCCAAATGGTGAAAAACTTGGCTTTACATAAATACTGGAAAAAGGTCTCTAACGGGTACCGGGTTTCGATCAATGTAAATCCTATCATTCACAACCGTATAATCATTAATGAAACAGTATTTCCCTGTTTGATTCTTAATAGTGGGAAATGAGTGCCTCGCATACGCACTGTACGAATCTTCAATAATACCTTCCTCTTTTAATTTAGCTATTATTTGCTTTAAACCAGAAACTTTGAGCGGTGGCACACGAAATTGAACTGAAAACACAAGATCATTAATTTTCAACTTCAAAAAAATGAGACATTTTGTATAATAAGCCAATTTAGTTGGAATGTCGTCTGCAAATTCCCAGTTTAATTTTATAATTTCCGTCTATAACTGTTCCCCTAACTGAACCTTTTTGAATCTGTCGATAATACGACGGCTTATTTTCCAAAGGTAACGTAGATTCCGGCGAAAACGCAAAACGTAAGCATTTATTCTTTACGGCCACGCAACACTGAGTTTTCCCAAAAAAATCAATACCTATAATAACACAATATGACAACTCCTGAAATAATGTGCATTTGCCATGAAAAATTTTCAATTCGGACCTTCATGGTAGCTTCTCCCTGTGATTTAACTAAGCCGCCGTCAGCGAGGGAATTACTGATGTCCATCCTTGTGACACTTCAATAATTCCAACTAAATTATTACGCATTAGCCTATTTCACATTATGTGACTCATAAAAATGCCAAATCACCTGAATCTACTAACGCATTCACATTAGAAACTACCGTTTGAAAAGGAAAAAAACCATAAACCTGGTTAATTTTTACTAGAAGATAAATAATTTACACCACTAACACCTGCGAGTTTTTTATTAAGTCGGCAGTAAAACTGCGAATGCCCTTCGCCTCCACAAAAATAGCAAAAAACAGAACTACGTTTAACTTTATCATTAGATTCACCCAGTGACTTATCCATGACCATTTGCATACATATATTGCTCGTAATTTGGCCTTCATAACCGCTTACTGGAGTCGNCCCAGTGACTTATCCATGACCATTTGCATACATATATTGCTCGTAATTTGGCCTTCATAACCGCTTACTGGAGTCGCGACATTTATGCCCATCTCGCATGCGACTCGTGACTTTACATTTATTTGGCCCGTCGTAAATAAATACACTTTTCGCAAACGCAGTTTGTACGAAAATAGTATTTACAATATCGCTTAACTTTGGTAATCTTGTCGTGCCTTTGGTGGCAATCTCCTATAGTTAACTCTACCTGGTATACTATCTCTAACCAAGATTTTAAAGTTTGTGGCTTTGTGGCAAGGAAAACCATCTCTGATTGCTGGGTAAAATATTGAAAAATATATTTTCTGTTAAATATCCTGCATTACATGAGCTACCTAACACTTGCTCTAAATTAATTATTTCCTCTACAAAAGCTTTCATTGTTTGAGTAGGANTGCATTACATGAGCTACCTAACACTTGCTCTAAATTAATTATTTCCTCTACAAAAGCTTTCATTGTTTGAGTAGGACTTCGATATCGCACCAATATCTTTAAACGCAACCGCTAATAGTTATAGGAGATCCAACCTGTTGCAGTAAATTCCTNATTCGATATCGCACCAATATCTTTAAACGCAACCGCTAATAGTTATAGGAGATCCAACCTGTTGCAGTAAATTCCTATAAAGTAAAGCAAACTCCCATTTGCTAGCTATGGCCTGACTTAAAACTGGCTGTAAACACTCGGGAACTTTACGGAATGCAGCACTATAGGTTGGTGCACACAATTTCAACTCTAAGATGTTAGACAAATCTACCAAAAAATCTACGATCTCCGTAAGACTACCTGATTTCACAGTGGGAATTGTGACTCTCAATTTCAGGAGGAATTGATTTAAATTTTTTAAATAATGGAATGGACAGACCACTATTTTCTTCTGATTCGTTTGCGGCCTCTATCATTATCAAGACACGTAACACTCGTAACACGTCAATACTGTCGCCTTCAGCGAACATCACCTTTACTTAGGTCAAAGTGATTAGCAATGTTTCTTTGTACGAGTTATATATCTAACTTGTGCGCACATCACAGTCATATATTAGTACGCAATTACGGACAGTAAAAATATCCCCACTTTTCCTCGTTTTTCACTTCTCACGAGAGCAGTATTTACAATTCTCAATATGTCAATTGATCTGAATGGGATGGACAGCATAGTGGTGCAGAAATCACCTGTCATGAGGTGGAAGCACCTGGAGGAAACCCATCCACTTCATGACAATGATAAATGCCTCTGTATCCATCCACGGCATTAATATCGTAATGAATTCTTAGAACTTTTTGCAGATAACAAATAAGTTGGAAAATCAAGTATGAANAATTACGGACAGTAAAAATATCCCCACTTTTCCTCGTTTTTCACTTCTCACGAGAGCAGTATTTACAATTCTCAATCTGTCAATTGATCTGAATGGGATGGACAGCAGAGTGGTGCAGAAATCACCTGTCATGAGGTGGAAGCACCTGGAGGAAACCCATCCACTTCATGACAATGATCAATGCCTCTGTATCCGTCCACGGCATTAATATCGTAATGAATTCTTAGAACTTTTTGCAGATAACAAATAAGTTGGAAAATCAAGTATGAANATCCACGGCATTAATATCGTAATGAATTCTTAGAACTTTTTGCAGATAACAAATAAGTTGGAAAATCAAGTATGAACTAAATTCAATAGGAACAAATGACAAATGGACTTTCTCCAGTTGTGAGTACTGAAAATGACACCGAAGTTTCTTTTCTTAGTTTAATTGAGAACTAAGACCTTTTATTATTTTGTTTTTTAATGCCCATTAAATTCACGTATACAAAATTATAAAAAAGTTATTAAAAACCATTTTAATAATTTGAAGTGATTTTTATAAACTTTAATAATATTGGGCTTAAAACCTTTACAATTCACTGCTCAAAAATCACATTTACAATAAATTGGCTATAAAAGAGATAAATTACATGACTTTGGCTACCG
>NQII01007017.1:0-58801 GCA_002778355.1 Clitarchus hookeri | reverse complement strand
GCAGATCGCATGTGCATGTTTGGTGTGAAAACATGGCCGCTACGCGTCGAGTGGCGCTGAAACAGTGGCGTGTGCAATGTGTAGTAAGCCCTCCTGCCCTCGCTAAAAACCCGTGAAATAATTTAATTGTGTAAACGTACGAGGGCACTCTGAACTGGTGGCTGAATTCACGCCGTGTCGGATCGCACCTGCCAGCAACGGAACTTCCTGTGTACCGAAGTTCCTGCCTGACCTCTGGAGAATAATGTGCTTGTCAATCATCCTGTATATTACCATATTTAACTTGAATATCAGCTCTTTCTGCTGAGAAACTGACATAGGGACGCCTTGCTTACTAAGCCAACCTAAAGCTATCGACGAATGGCTTGGTGGCGATGCAGTGGAGTGGGGGGATTTGGGCGGTAGCGTCGGAATGAAAGGGCGCGGGAAACGGGAGATCCCCGAGAAAATCCGCCGATCAACGGCATTGTCCTGCACGATCCCCACGTGGGATAATCAGGGAACGACCCCACAGGGAATCGAAAGCGATTCGCCTAGGTCGGGGGTGAGTTGTTNTGTCCTGCACGATCCCCACGTGGGATAATCAGGGAACGACCCCACAGGGAATCGAAAGCGATTCGCCTAGGTCGGGGGTGAGTTGTTTGACCACTACGCCACCGCATGTGATACAGAACAAGGTGTAAGGAGGTTAGGAGAAGTCACGCGCTTATTCGCTGCATTGTCCCTCTTTCCATGACGTCAGCTTAAGGGGAGAATGAAGGACGCGCCGATATCGAGACACATTGTTTGTATGGAAGTAAAATATGTTTCGACTGTTGCTGTGTTGTGATTGCAATGTTTTAAAAGTTTCACGCTATTCCAAGCTGTACAGTGTATGTTTGCACAACTAGTTTCCTTTTACTCAATATTCTTGACATGAAGAATGAAGAAGATTTAAAAGTGTGTGAAGATATAATGTTGAACAACACGCCTGTACAATACACTTAATTTTATTTCGTGTGTTTGTGTGAAAATAGGCAATCAGAACTCGTAATAATTATAAATATTTCTGATACATTTTGATGTTCTCGCTTTAGGAAATACAATAACGAATCTATATGTATCATATGCTGCCGTTTCTTTTGTAATAATACGAGCAACGGTGCAGCTGCCATNAATACAATAACGAATCTATATGTATCATATGCTGCCGTTTCTTTTGTAATAATACGAGCAACGGTGCAGCTGCCATTAATCAGTTACGTGACAGCTCAACGGTAAATATGCCACCTTACAACTTCTAAAACATAAAAAGCTCTGAGTTAACATAACCCACACGGGACCGCTACCAGTCTCTCAATTTTCCGTAGTCACGTAGAAGTGACGATCACGTAATTTAGTCTTAATTAAATGTGAGAGTACTTAATAATACAGAGGTGAAATTATGCCGTGTATTGCCAACTCCAGAAACACACGCCAGTAAATTGGCAGCACCGCCCAGCAATATTACGGAACATCATTCTCATGACGACTAACTTGCTACACGGATGTCTGGCCAATAGAGAACATTCCGTGACATGCAATAGCCAATCAGACACAAGGCCCCGTTTCCACTGCCTTTTCGGGGCTCCAAGCGACCGAGTTCGCTTACATCAAAGGACCCACCACACCACTTCGCTTCTGTAATTACTTGACCCTTTCATTCCCAGCGTGGACAATTGTCTACATGTTGCACGGGAAGGTTACATTTGACCGGTACTATACTCCGCGAGGCTCAGTGCTCAGTGATCTTTCCCGGGGGTAACCGATCCCTAAACGGTACTACTGCTCTACGTTACGACTGGCTCATATCTGCGACCACGGAACACAACGTCTGTAGCACATTGGCTGTATTAACGAAACAAGTTCTTTGCCAACTTAAGTACAGTTCGCATAAAAAAACTCCTTATTTGTAACACTATAAGTATTACATTAATTTGGGAATGAAAGGATTAAGCGGAAGCCTATCGTCTACGTAACGACTTTCCTTGCGATATCGATATTTGCTGGACATGCTCGTCCAATGCAAATATCGATGAAGACATGTAGTTTTGCTGGCTATTCCAACTATTTTTCGGTAATTTCAATGAAGCTATTTTATCTACGTGTTACTTTCCTAGTTTCCGATCTGAGCCAATGAGAGCAAGGAAACGTGTCACTTGACTTTATTTACATGGCAAACATGTTTGTTTTGGCGGTTTTTTCGTTAGCTACGGGAGTGAAAAAGGGGAGAAAAAAAACTGATAACGGTGTTAATAGATGCATAGAAGAAACACGTTTTATACAGTTTTGAGGTTATATGTGTACTCACCCCAGTTCTTCGAAAAGCATTGCCAGTACACTGCTGTTTTCGTTCCTTCATTCTTACCACTCTGTTGTCCAAAGTCGTTGATTTCGTCTACATTTATTATTTTCACCTTCCAAAACTGAAAGAAGTGTAATTATAGCAATCTGTCGTCGCCGTACATAATTCATTGTTTATTTTCGCCACTTGTCAAAACGTGTCATGGCTGCCGGCGTTACTAGTTGAGCAAATAGCTGGCAAGGAGAATCATGTCGTGTGCGGCAAAACCAGTGACGGGCCCCGCGAGTAACCAAGTTATGCAGCTCTTGAACTAGCTCTCAAATAATATCTCAGCGAAACTCGCAGGGAAAATCGTCCCGTGTGCGCCAGGCTTATTCTGTGGTGAGAGAATCCGAAGAATGTTTTATCCAGATGTATAGTTCATGTGGCTGTTATTATAGCTTGTACGTAAATGTGGCGTGTTGGAAGTCAATGCATACATTAGTGAACATTGAAAGTTTTATGGGAGTCTGTAGTTGTCCTCTGTTTGATTCTATATTCCAAGCACATATATAAAAAGTTTATTGGCTACGATAAAAGATGCTGAAGTGGCAATTCTTACGTGGATATTAGGATTAACAGTTGCGTTTTATAGTTCGCAAGACTTATATTAGAATACATTTTTTATCCAGAAACTTTTTACTCGTCCTTACGTGAAACGGGGCTACTGTGGTATAGCTATTAGACTATTCGCCGCCCAGCGAACCGGGTTTGATTCCCAACGGGGTCGCTCCCGGGTTTTCCGCATGTGGAAATCGTGCTGGACGATGCCGCTGGTAGGCAGATTTTCTCAGGCATGCCCCGTTTCCCCTGCCCTTGCATTCCGGCCCTGCTTCATACCCACCACACTTCACTCTCATCGGCTCTCGAGGCCTCGGTGTTTATCCAAATATCTCCACTCATGCTCACATGTAACGTGTTTGTTTCCTTTTGGGCATCACTCGCATCAATCACCACACCAAGAAACTTCATTACCTTCACGAACTTCACCTCACGTCCGTCATAGCAGACCTGGAAAGTGTATTTGACTTCCCTTTGACTGTAATGACGCTGGTCCTCTCCACCGAGAACTCACAGATTTTACAGACAGCCGCCAATTCTCCTTGACTCTTTAGTTTCTTCCCTGACTACGCCATTGTAAATAACAACCGATCGCCCGCATAACCACNACAGCCGCCAATTCTCCTTGACTCTTTAGTTTCTTCCCTGACTACGCCATTGTAAATAACAACCGATCGCCCGCATAACCACATATCATACAGCCCTCCGGCATACTGCAACGTTTCCTTATTCAGTAGGCCTACAGCCCATTATACAGGTCCCAAAACTGACCCCTATTGACAAACTTTAATGAATTTTTAATTATAGGTACCAAGCCCCACTACACAANTACAGGTCCCAAAACTGACCCCTATTGACAAACTTTAATGAATTTTTAATTATAGGTACCAAGCCCCACTACACAACTATAGGATATTTCTTCAAGGGCATTCCTAATAAAGCAGAAGAGGTTCCTCGTTAGTAAATTGTAGTAGACATTTTACTGCTTAGTAGTCCTAAAATGGTTAAGTTAAGTAGTTAGTGATTACGTTAACGAAGAATTTATACTTGTTTATTACATTACTTATTAGACCATCCGTACAATTTAGAGCCTTATAACCTCCAATATGGTACAATTATGGATTTAAAAAAAANATAACCTCCAATATGGTACAATTATGGATTTTAAAAAATTATATTTATTGTACACTATTATTAGAGATGATGTTCATAACCAGTAGCATATATAGGCATTTTGAGAGAAGGCGGGGAGGGGGTGTCTTATATCAAATGCTCAGTTCGATTATCGACGAATCGCAATGAAAAGGATTTCTTTTGCTAGCGAGAAATACTGGTGAACGGGCAGCACGAGGGGCCGACCCTAGCGGACACAAACCAGTTCGACCCGCGGATCAAATAAATAACTGTTGACACTGTTTTCCTATGTCATTACCCAGTATCCGGGGCGCCGTTACCTTCCACGTGACCCTACCGGGGCAGGCACACCCTCGCCGGCCCCTGTAATGAAGATACAAGGGTCGACCGGTTGTAGGACGATGGTTTGGATCGGAAGAGGGGGTTAGAGAGGGGAAAGTGTCACGTTCCCGAGGGAGAGACTCGAGAGATCGATAGCGCAGGCAAGGCCGCGGTACACCCGACCTCCAAAGTTTTCATCGTGGATTCTCCCGCAAGGCGCTACGCCGTGTTGCAACCCAGGAAGACGAAAAAAGAAGGATCCCGAAATATTGTAATGAGTGTTGTAGTGAGGGCTTGAGAAGGGGCTGTTGGTTGAAGGAGGTGGGTGGCTTTGGAGAGTAGGTGGAGAGTGTTGGTGTCATATTCCGAGAGAGATACTCGAGGGATCAATAATGCAGTTAAGGCATCGGTACACTCGACCTTGAAATATTTTTACTTTAATTTATCCCGTGAGGCGCTACGCTATTTTGCAGCCCAGGAAGACGAAAATGAACTATGCTGAAAAATATTTATCAGTAGCGTCTTCAACATCGATAAGTGAAGGCTCACATCCCAAAAGACAACAGGTGTTGTATAATCCACAGCTGCTCGTTAATGCAGATAACTGCGGAGTGTATTTTAGCCCACCGGCTGATAAGGGTATTGTTTAATATCCAGTAAAATTAATGTAGGCATTGGCACGACGGTATTTCAATAAAATAAAAATAATAAGATGTAATAACATTTTTAATATTTGAAACACCTGCATAAAAATTTATTGGAAAAAATGCTAGGTGTTACTTTAATAAATCACTTTAATCTCTAAAGAAAATAAGTCCTACTTTGAAAATACAAATTGTCCAGCAGCAGGAAAAATCTGACCTTGTTAATTTAGGTTCTACATGAATCTTTGTCACGTCATTGGGACGATGTCATAAGAGGGTGACATCATAGGGACTGGCGTTATAGAAGTGACATCATTGGGGCTGACATCAAAGGAGTGACGTCAGAAAGGGGACGTCATCCAAGATGGCAACCGTAACTTCTCATGCTCGTCACACCCAACCCCCTGTCCTAGAATTGATCATTTCCATCTACAAAACTATATCTAAATAAGTTTTTTCTCGAAATTAATTTTGAGAATGCATTTAAGCTACCNTCCATCTACAAAACTATATCTAAATAAGTTTTTTCTCGAAATTAATTTTGAGAATGCATTTAAGCTACCCATATTAGGTTTTCAAATGGTTCGTTTTATTTTAGCCGTGTCCTCCAATGACAGTAAAGTGTTGATAATGACAAGAAATTATTAGAGAAGTGCAAAATTCTCATTATTTTTTAACATGCTGGACTTGATTCTCCTGTGAACTACTTGAGCCCAAGTCGTAATTTCATCGGATCTGGCCTCATTTGCCTGTGTGATCGCTTCACTGAAAATCGGTTGCTCAACTGTTGAGTGTTTATTATTGTCTAAAAGCACCTTTGTGTAATGCCACTTAAATTGTCAACCAATGGAAAAAGTGAAACGAGCTTACAGTATTATGTTTACTCTATCTACTGCCACATTATAACTCGAATTTTGATGTCCCCTTGTAGTTAAGCGATTACTTATCAGTTATTTTTTTTTATTTACTGGCAATATACAGTAATTGCATTCAATGTACAAGTTTAAAATATTTTGGCATATAAAATTAATGCTATCCAAAATACTTCAAGTAAGGAAATTTTGCAGTCTGATATGCACAGTAGCCCAAGTACACGGATGACACACGTGTATTTTGTTGCGCAGGTGGTCAGCAGAGTTGTGGGAGAAAAACGTTGGCGTTTCAACGAGAATAAGTGAAGAATGTTTACTTCCAGCTCCATCACTCTTGAGCACACCATTTCCGTTCCTATCGTATCCTCAAAAGCACGCTGGATGCCGCGAAGGACATTCGGAATATTTCCTTTGGCATGGGACGTTCGTAAGCTCGCGAGTTTTATCCCATCTAGCTGCACTGGAGAAATTGTATTTATTTTTGCAAGTTGTTTTTCCACCCCCACGGACAGGAAATTTAAATGTGTTTAATGACTAGTAGGCCACATACTATACTCCTTTGCATATCTCAGGATTAACTACTTGTGGAATGGCTGCTGCCCCAGTGAGTAACTAGTTTCACGCCACACCGTGTTGCAAGGGATTAAATTCTAGTTCTCTTCAAATAATGCTACATTCACAGAATTCTCCAGTGACCGTTATACAACTGCACAGACAAGTAAATAGTACATATTATTTTAAGTATAGCTTGAAAAAATAATTCTTAAAATATTTCGTTCCTTATCTAAAACTATTCCAGACNTCCATCTACAAAACTATATCTAAATAAGTTTTTTCTCGAAATTAATTTTGAGAATGCATTTAAGCTACCCATATTAAGTTTTCAAATGGTTCGTTTTATTTTAGCCGTGTCCTCCAATGTCAGTAAAGTGTTGATAATGACAATAAATTATTTGGGAAGTGCAAAATTCTCATGATTTGGTAACATGCTGGACTTGATTCCCATCTGAACTACTTGAGCCGAAGTCGTAATTTCATCAGCTACTGGCCTCATTAACCTGTGTGATCGCTTCACTGAAAATTGGTTGCTCAACTGTTGAGTGTTTATTATTGGCTAAAAGCACCGTTATGAAATTCCACTTAAATTGTCGACCTATGGAAAAGGTGAAACGAGCTTACAGTATCTTGTTATTCAATCTACAGCCACATTATAACTCGAATTTTTGAAGTCCCCTTGTAGTTAAGCAAATATTTATCAGTTAATTTTTTTTATTTACTGGCAATAGACAGCAATTGCATTCAATGTACAAGTTTAAAATATTTTGGCAAACATAATTAATGCTATCCAAAACACTTCAACTAAGGAAAATTTGCAGCCTGCCATGCACAGTAGGCCAAGTACACGGATGACACGCGTGTATATTGTTGCGCAGGTGGTCAGCAGAGTTGTGGGAGAAACACGTTGGCGTTTCAACGAGAATAAGTGAAGAATGTTTACTTCCAGCTCCATCACTCTTGATCATACCATTACCGTTCCTATCGTATCCTCAAAAGCACGCTAGATGCCGCGAAGGAGGACATTTGGTATCTTTCCTTTGGCATGGGACGTTCGTAAGCTCGCGAGTTTTATCCCATCTAGTTGCACTGGGGCAATTGTATTTATTTTTGCAAGTTGTTTTTCCACCCCCACGGACATGAAAGTTTAATGAGTTTAATGACTAGTAGGCCACATACTATACTCCTTTGCATATCTCAGGATTAACTACTTGTGGAATGGCTGCTACCCCAGTGAGTAACTAGTTTCACGCCACACCGTGTGGCAAGGGATTAAATTCTAGTTCTCTTCAAATGATGCTACAGTCACAGAATTCTCCAGTGACCGTTATACAACTGCACAGACAAGAAAATAATACATATTATTTTAAGTATAGCTTGAAAAAATAATTCTTAAAATATTTCGTTCCTTATCTAAAACTATTCCAGACAAATGTTGACGGAAATTTTATACGACCATTCCAATTCCTTTTCCACTCGATTATGATTGTGGCGAGGCTGTGTGTATAAAAGGAAATGAATATTATTATTTTTTCTTTTACTATTAATAACTAGAGACCTGCAAAATTCGAGTTATTTTGTAGACACAAACTAAACTCCAAGTAGTAGTGGTCTCGTGTGACTTCAACCATTGGCCGATAAGTTGTATGACGCGCCCCAAAGACGCTTATAGCCAATTGTAAGGTTACTTTTACCTAGGTTAGGAACAAAACGAGTTTTCTTATGGGAGAGTTTGCCATAGGGAAAAATTTTGCCGCTAGGTGCACAGCTTTCCAAAGAAGGAATTTGGTAGGTTCTGGGACAGGCTCCAGACTCCGGGGCTGTGTCCTTCGACCTCTGACGTCACTCACTGCCATCTTGTTTCATGCGGCAATTTTGTTTCCTGCGGCCATTTATTTTCCTGCGGCCATTTTGTTTCCTGCCGCTATATTGTTCCCTGCTGCCCTCATGTTTCCTGCCACCTTCTTGTTTCTGGCCACCATATTTGATTACATTTCCTCATACTCTATCTTTCCTTCTTGAAATTTGTAATTTCGACGTCATGCTCTATCAATCTACCCTGATGTCCACCATATTGAATTTTATTTTATGAAGCTCTTATGTCCACCATATTGGATTTTATTTTATCAAGCTCTCTAACTCTACCTTAAAATTTGCCATATTGTATTTTATATTATCATGCTCTATCATTTTTACCCGTATGTCTGCCATTTTGACATCATACTCTATCATTCCATCCCTATTTTCTCGTGCACTCGCATTCCTCTTAAGTCGCATTAGCTCGAATCTGCCATATTTAATGGACTTAGAAAATTTGTCATATAGTGCAGGACCTAGAATAATTTTCACTTATGTATAGTTCTTGGTATGAATGCGTGACAAATGGTATGCATAATTTTGGGTAGAGTTTGAATATCCTATTTGGTATATATTGTATACAATACTTTTCTCGTAGAGCAAATTATAAGGTCAGTAGGAGGGCTGGGATTGTTTTTATGGTTGAGTTATGACCGATTGCATGCTGGTCTGTATACATGATATCGGCTGAGTGAGTAAATTATACGTTTTGGTTCTTGAGTAGAGGTTGTGGTACAATATATATAATTTTCTTCTTGGTTGGTAGAGTAAATGATATGTGCTGAAGCTATGTATTTATGATTATGGCCGGTGTGTAACGAATGGGCGAGGTGTGATTGAGGTGGCTTGGGCACTGTGTATATTTTTGTTGGTGTCAGACAGTAAGACAGATGGTATTGGTTTGTACACATTTTTTTAAGACTAGTGTATAGACAGAATGGTCGAGGTATGCTTGAGGTGGTATAGATGATGAGTATATATTTCCGGTATTGGTCGGTATATCATAAGGTATGCATAGTAGTTATACTTTTTGTTATGGTCAGTGTGGTCCACATGGTTGAGGTAAATTCCAGTTAAAGTGAATGGTATTGCTGGTTGGTATTGCAGGCGGTATGGTTGAGGTTTGCCTGTGTATTAGAGAATGGTATGTTGGCCATAATATTTTTCTGGTGTTGGCTGGTATGGTATATGATATGGGCGAGGTATGATGTAGAGAATAGCGTGTGTGTGTGAACAGAATGGTTGTGGTATGCTTCGGATATAGTGGGTGGAGACTATTTTTTGTCTGGTGTCGGTCGGTAGAGCAGGTGATATTGAGCTAGTAGATATATGTTTGTTAAGACCAGTGTGGGCTGAATAGGCGAGGTATTGTTGAGGTGGTATGGGTGATGTATACAACTTTTGTGATGTCAGTCGGTAGATGGGATGTCAGTCGGTAGATCGGAAGTAATGGTTATTATGTATAAATAGAAGTGTGGACTCAGTGAACTAGGTTTGATTGAGGTGGTCTGGGTGGGGGGTATAAATTTCTGGCATTGGTGGTTAGATCAGAAAGTATGGTTAGTATGTATATATTTTAAAACCACTGTGAGCTGACTAGGTGAGGTATGATTGAGGTAGTATATGTGATGAAAATGTCTTTCTGGTGTAGGTCGGTATATCAGAAGGTATAGATAGTAGGTATGTTTTTTTTGTCAAAGTCATTGTTTTATGTGGAATGTTAGATGGTATTATGTTGGGTGTTCTTTTCTGGTACTAAATGGTAGAGCAGGTTATATTGGTGGTAAGTATATTTTTTTGACAAGGCTGGTATGTACTGGTTAGTTAAGTCATTCTTGGATTATGTCGGCGGGTGTGTGTGGTGATGAGTATATTTTGGCTGGTGTTAGTCCATAGAACAAATGCTATGGGATGTATGTGAATTTGGTAAGGTAGGTGAGCACTAACGTGTTCAAGTATGCTTCGGTTATATGGGTGTTATTTTTGGTGTGTTAGATGTTATAGTTGGTTTTATGGATGGTTTGGTTGAGTAGTATAGCTGAATTTTTTCTTGTGTTATAGGAGATGGTATGGCTGTTTGGTAGGTTAGGTGGTCAGATATCAGCATAGTTAGTTTTACAGATGATAGAAATATTTGCTGGTGACTGAGTTAGTCTGAGACTATGTTATATTTTACTTATACTTTTGCTTGTATTGCTAGTTACTTTGTAAATGTGAGGGGAATGGGGCCTGAAGTGCCGACTGACTAGTCTGCTTACCTGTACTTCTGCTGTTGGTGATGAGCAAATGACTTGACACATTATTCAAAAGCAATTATAGGCACGTGTAAAATAAGTGTGATTGCTGCGTCTGGACTGTGGTAGGTTAGGTGTGATTAATTTTTTCGGTTATGTTAGGTTAAATTAGGTTAGGCTTAGTTTGTTTACGTTAGATTGGCTAGTATAGAAGAATTACAAGTCCTACACGATGTTGAACAAAGGTTTTAAATGAAAATTTTTACATGTCCAACAAATATAGCCATTTGTAATAGATGAAATTCAAGATGGTAACTCAAGTGGAAAGAAGTGGCAGAGTATGAATGAAAGTTGACTAAGAAAAACTGTAATCAGCATGCCACAGATGCGATATGAGTCATCAGTAGATGAGAAGGAATGACTTATAAGCAGGTAACTAAGTCGAGGTGGAATGATAGATAGTGAAATTAAGTTGACCACAGAAAATGGAATCCAAGATTGCAGTAGAGCGGTTCGAACGAATGCGAGTTATCAACACACTTGATAGAGTTAGTAATTAATTAACAATGATGGTGACAGATGGAAGCGAGACAGAAAACAGACGAGAGAGACAAGAAGGAATGATACAACATGCAGAAGCAAGATGGAATGGGATGCATGAAGTACTGAGGAGGAATGTCAGAACATGGCATAGTAGAATCCAAAATTATAGGCGTGGTATAATAAAGTATGAGAAAATAAGGATGGAATGATATGGCATGATAATATAAAATACAAGATGGAAAATCTGAAGGTGGAATGATAGAATATGATAAAATACAATCTGAGACGATGTACATCAGTGTGGAATGATAGAGCATTTCGTCAAAATGATAAATGTCAAGGTGGAATGATAGAGAATAAAGAAATGGAATCCAAGCTGACAGCCGGAAACAAGATGGTGGTAGAAAATAAAACATAATGGTGGCAGGAAGCAATATGACAGCTGGAAAGGAGATGGCGGCGAGTGGCATCAGAGGTTAAATGTCACGGATCCAGTGCTCCGGAGCCTGGAGCCTGTCCAAGAACCTGCCAAAGCCCTCTTCTTATGTGAATAATAAAAGAGAAAAATTTACCTAGTTATGCAGTTATATGATATTTAATATATAATTATTGCAATCATTTTTTAACGCAGAAAATAGACACAATGGCGCTCATCTAGTTGCCAATCTAAAAGCATTGAGCTTCCCAAGCTGTGTAGAATAAACGTTACCGATATCATAGCCTCAACGGTTGAACGACCAATCTCCAGTAAAGCAGCCACATGGTTAAATGACGTCGTAAATTTGTCAGTAGCCAATGTAATCTCGAACTGCGCTCAAGCAAGTATAAACAGTGAAGTCTGACATGTTAGAAAATAATAACGCGAATTTATCACGTCTCTACTAATAACAAGATACCCTAACTTTTCGCGTTATAAAACAACATAAGTCCAGATTTCATGCTACCCTAGTTACTCGAGTAGATATGGTTTGTTCATTTTGCTGCCACAGTCAATGTTCATTATCCTCTACGACTCGCCCACACGGAATTAAGCCGAGTTTTGAATGTCTACTGTTGGTTCAGACTTCTCCAAGGTGTGTCTGACTAGCAGATGTCAAATGACGTATGTGACTCTAACACATTTACGTGTGTGACACATACCATATAAACAAATTATAACTAGAGCTGGTGATTTTTCGCAATCAAATATGAGTATACTGTAGACTTTAACACTATAAGCACTAATCATCAGTTTGTCTACTGCTATTGGTTGCTGTGTTCTTTAGGAAGCGTTTTCATATTCGACCGGGCCACTCAGAATTCGGCAACATGCGCCCGGCTCCTACGTGATTCGTATGCAGACAGTTAACACGTGTCCAAAAGTTATTTAGCCAATCAAGATCGGTAGACGACTTAACAGTGTTTTAAAATACAACTTGCAATGAAATCTTTTCACGAAATTTCACCACCCCTAAGTATATACTCAAATGATGAGGTATCCATCCATAACTTTTAAATCAGTGTGATATGTCTGATACTGAAATTATGCACATACGTTTAGTCAGAAATCATTAAGGGATTAAATAAAATAGTAACTCTATACCAAAATAATTTAATAGTTGTACTTATTAATTTGTACTTTAATCGCTTTCCGAGATTAAAGATTTTATATTTAGACGGAAAATAAAAGAAAATGTGATAAGAATTATAATGAATTGACGGCCGCATTAAATATATGTGGATGCATAAACCCCTTCAAACATGCGTGTTAATATATTTTTCTGAAAATTTTTAATTTCAACACATTTAGTCAGTTGGCGTATGGGCCTCTAATATTTGAAGAATGCGTTATTTACGTACGCACAATTACACAAAAACTGTTGTTTATTAGTTTTATACAGTTGCAGGATGAAAACTGAGAGTAGGGATCGAGATTTTCTGAGGTCGAATCTCGAGCAAGGCGGTGTTGCGTGTGCGCCGTTTCAAAACGAATGTTCATATTTACCTTTGTTTTTATGTAGACCCCTGATAAGCTTGCCAGCTGAAAACTAGGAATTAAACTATAGTTACATAAAATACAGCTGGTACGATGGATTATAAATTATTCACCTCGTGTAATTGAATTATTAAGACCTAAACTGCCATTAAATACAATTTTGATTAATGAACAGCAGTTTGTCAACAAAAGTTCTTCTCAGAAAATAAGGGCTTTGTCACAGATTCGATAAGACGCTGGGATGAAATGGAGTGGCGGTTTTTTTTATGTGAGCGTGTCCTTTCTCTGGTTTGCTACGCGAGTCTCTGGGAACGGGTATTGTGTCTGATTGGCTACTGCGTGCTGCAAAATATTCGCTATTGACTGGGTTTTTGGCTAGCAAATAGGTTAGCAGGCACTGATTAACGAAAGGCGTTCAGACATGTCGCTGTTAAGGAACTCCATTTTGCTGGAGTGTGTGGCCAGTTCACGGAGCGAGCAACTGTTTCACGTCTGTGTATCTGAGTACTCTATATCTATGTATCCAAATGGTGCAAAAATCGTCAAAAGGAACTCTTAAAAATGTTCAAATATTCCTTACAATAATTGTGTGCTGTAAACCGACCTGTAAATTTTCGGGAGCGGGGGAGCATTAGGATAGAAATGAAGGAAATATAGAAATCTATAAACCTGCTTTGAGAGATGAATTGAGGCCCATATACTACGGTGTGGTAGTGCGGTGAAGTCAAGAGAAACTCTCAAACGTACGACTTGAAACGTTGGGATGGAATGTTGGAGGGAAGAAGACTTTGAATTCCGAAGTGAACAGCGTTCGAAATTAATCCTACTTTGATCTAAAATTCCAATGTTTACAACATAGTATCTGAAAACATTTTCAACAAGACCAAATATTGACAAAACTCCATGTGAGAAACAGGTAAATACTTCTAAACTTCTCAAGTCCTTATACCGATACCNTTCTCAAGTTCTTATACCGATACAGAAGTACTCTCTTGACTTTCTTTTGCAAAAAAAAGACTCTGGCAGCTTGAAAAGTATTGTTTCGTGATATGACAGAGTTATTTTCTTGAAGGTGTTACGTATATTTTTGACAATATTTTTAAAGAAATATATAAAGCATGTCTGAAACTTCAAAGTTTCCAATATTGATGGCCAAACTCAAGTCATTGCGAGAAGCCCCCATACCACTGGAAACTAAGAATTTAATTTTTGCGTTTTTATTTCTTTCTGAAACCCTCTATGAATATGATCAATTTTAACTAGATGATAAACATCAAATAGTTTTCGCAAATTATCTCATTGGAAATAAATAAATTTGTTATTAGAGTATTATGAATGATAAATTTGCTTCGCATATTACTGGAGGCAATAAATAAATTACACATAAATATTCTTAAGTGTTGCAATCACGTACTTTTTCGGTGTGCGCTGTACTTTTTGTCAGCATTTTTCTTGCAACTATTGAACAAGGTGCTGAGTGCGTGATGATAATGGCAAAGATGTGTAGGCCAATTCTACAAATAAGATTTGCCGGAAGGAAGACTCTCACATTATTACAGAGCACTGGTGTTTCGCTATGTACAGCACCGACTTTAAGGATCATTCACGCGCAACATGTCTACAATCGTGAACATGACGACTGAACCAGTTAACCCATTCTGACCCAGCGTGCAAAACTGTGTTACATTAAGCACGTGTACACGAGTGAAGAGTAAAGAGTTTTGGGCTTCTCTTAACAGCGAGGTCTTGAGAGCCAATGAGAGTGATTGAGGTGAGTAGGAAGCAGCGAAGGAAAGAAAGGGCGGGTGAAACGAGAGATCCCCGAGAAAACCCTCCGACCAGTGGCATCGTCCGGCACGATTCCCACGCTGTTAGAAAAATTGTCCGTTAAATTGCGGAAAATACCGGTTACAAACTATCCGGACATCTGCGTTAAATTACGATCACTTCGTTTTTTTCATTAACGTCCTCTCCGAAAATGTTACCTAAATATCCGTGAATTAACGGAATGTGTCCACAAACTTGCAACATTATTTTGTTTTTAAATCTCCTCTTTATAAAAAGCGGTAACAAATAAAAGTTATACTTTTGTTATGTGGGTCATTCAATGCGTATAAAAATGACTATAAAAATATAAAATGTAGTCCGTTGATGGGATTTTAACTCTGAAAAAATGTTGGCAGTCCAATGCATTAGCCACTCACCTACCACGCTTAAACAAGAAATGGTGCTGTAAATATGGAATGATGTACATAACTCTTAGTTTATAGTCATGTAAGAGTGTATGCAAATTTTTTAATTTCAGATTAACTAACAGGGCTATGAAAATTATTTTTATTTCCGTAATCTATTTCACTGCGTAAAACCGAGTATTTAAAAATAGTTAAAAAATTTAGTTTCGTAGTGGGATTTAAAGGCGAATCGAAATATTGACATTCAACAACTTGTATCTATCACCTACCACACATTTACACGATATAGTAAATATCCATTTTACATGAAATTGACGAACGCGCGAGTCTTAACTTCAAGTCGTGTTAAAGCGCTTGCTATATTTGCGGCTTATGAAACGAAGTTACGAAAATATTGTTTTATTTTCATTATGTGCGGATTTTACTGTGTGTAGAGAAGGTTTTGTCCTGTAGCGGAATTTGTACAAGAATCAACGAAGTGGTACTCTATGAGTGATTCCCACTCACCTACTACTATTTTACATGAGGTAATAATGTGCAGATAGGATTTTATACGCTTCAGGTATCATCTAAATTCTTATGAATCAAAATTGAAGCCATAAGAATACGAATAGATTCCATTTTTAATATTTACGGAGCTCATTTCTGTTATTCGTCATTACGAATTTCCTTTCCGTAAATTTACTATACATCTCCGCAAAAGTTTCCGCATATCTACAGAAATTTCTAACAGTGCACATGTGAAAATCCGGGAGTGACCCGGCCAGGGATTGAACCCGGTTCGCCCCGGGTAGAAGGCAAACGGACAAACCTCTCAGTAATCGTGCCCCAAGCACGTGTAGGTGATTTTTGGTTTGTACTACACACTGCGAATCTAAATGGCAAATTATGTTACCTATGGGTAAATGATTCGCAAACTGCCTTAATGGTCTAGATCCTAATTGGTCCGTATAACGGTAGCCGGATATATAGCATACAGCTAACTGGCTGTGACAACGAAACAAGTGTTGTGTCAATTTAAGTACAGCACATATCATAAAATTTTAGTTTGCATCNCTAACTGGCTGTGACAACGAAACAAGTGTTGTGTCAATTTAAGTACAGCACATATCATAAAATTTTAGTTTGCATCACCGGAAACCGTAAATCAATATGGGTCTGAAAGGGTTGAAATAGTTGCAAATATTAGATACGCGATATTTTTGCCTATTTTTTAGAAGCCTAAAGTATACGAGGACGTCTAAAACAACTATTGTTCAGTGAATACAATAAGGTATCCTACCTCGAGTGAAACCTATGACGACATATTGAGTGTTGAGTTGTGAGCTTTTGGTCAGTGCGTAACCCTTTCAGTTGCAGTGTCCACAATATAGGACATGTTGCACATGAAGGAAATTTATGGCCGGCACTGTACACAACAATGGATCAGACNGCAGTGTCCACAATATAGGACATGTTGCACATGAAGGAAATTTATGGCCGGCACTGTACACAACAATGGATCAGACGTCAGCGAATTCCTTTCGAGTAATCTTATTCATTGAGGATTTTGCAACTCTAGTTTGTGAATGGTTAATGCTGACGTCAACAAACACTCAGTACTTTGTTCACAAATTGTGAGAAGCACGGGCAACGCAAGCACTGCGCACGCCAAAAAAAGTTACACGATTACAACACTTGCCCTCGTAAATTAATTCATGACTAAAATGATTAACAACGAGTTCTTGGGTGGCAGTGAAATGAGGTTAAAATGACGCAGCTGCGGAATAAAAGGGTGGAAAAGCGGGAGTACATCGAAAAAATTCGCCAGCCAGCGTCAACGTCGGCCCCGTTTCCCAGTTGCAGAAATGTGGGTGACCGCGCTGGGAACTGAACCCCGTTCAACTTGGAGGATGGCGAGTAGTCTGACCGCCACACCACAGCGGCTCCCCGCCAAGGAAGGAGCCAGAAAGATGTGCAACAAACGAGACAAAACATGCAATACCACTCTGAGGACGATGCACACTTACTGGAATCAAAGACACGCCTCTAACGAGTTGCCTATACTTAAGGGTAGTGAAATTTCGCAAAAATATTTCAATACAAGTTTTATTTTAAAACATTATTTAGTCGTTTACCTAACTTGTTTGGCTGAATTACTTTCTGGCAAGTGTTAACTGTCTGCACATGAATCACATAGGATCCGCGCAGATGTTGCCGAATTCTGAGTGGCCCGGTCAAATATGAAAACGCCTCCTGAAGCAGACAGCAACGAATGGCAACAGACGATCTGCTGTTTGGTGCTTACAGTATTAAAGTCTACTTTATACTAATATTTTTTTGTGGAAAATCACTAGCTCTACCTTTACGCATCACTATAGGACCACGAGCATGTTGATTCCTGTATTTACACATACCACCCTACTATTTATTNCTCTACCTTTACGCATCACTATAGGACCACGAGCATGTTGATTCCTGTATTTACACATACCACCCTACTATTTATTGGTCTACAGCACATCGGACTTACCGACATGTTTCATAACTGGCTGATTGCCATCAAATGGATTGGCAATTTGACAATATAGCAATTACAGTGGCTTGTCATGTGTAACATGATATGCATTCAATCGTGTTCATGATCGAATCAAAACAAAAATTAAATGTTTTACTCCCTAAAATAATAACAGATGTTATGTAGTGTTCATGTAAAATCAATACACTGTAGAAACTAGCGACGAAATGGAAGCAAATGGGTGCACGTTTAGTCATTTAAAGGACATAAAAATAATTATGCGACCGTCAACCGAGATAAATTCGAGCAAATTCCTCAAATAGTTCAACAATTGCAAATACAAATTGATGTTTGTTCATAAACTTAAGCGTGTTTTACAAACTATCTCTTTCCTTGGGAGTGATTACACGGAGCAAGCTTTCAAAGGCTTGGATAATTAGCGTGATACTTTATAATTCACTTAACGCGAGTTGGGCATGAAGATATGATCGATGTTCACTCCAAGATCATATGCAATTTCGTACTTACAATCATCGTACAAGGCCGTCGTGTACTCTTTGAACATAATTTTCCGGGAACCAGGTGCATATTAATGGGAATTTTAAGTTTGGAATCTCATAACAACGGAATGTACAACCCGGGTGATGAATCAAACCTCATAAGTCACAAAATCAATCTTTATTTTCCTCCCTGAAACGTAACTAATCAATATCTGTATATAAAGGGTCGCATCGATATTTCTACTGGGAATGAAATAGAAAATCACTTGGTAAAACAATCCCTGTACTTCTGGCCGGGAAGTAAGCAATAGCATCTAGGACGCGAGCCAGACACGCTTCCCCATGATGAAATACACTCGGTAACAAATATCGTGCTTTGTACTCAGATTTTTTCGTTAAACACCTGCAAAACACACGAAACGCAAAATTTTTCTGTTGTCTTCTTCAAAATATTTTATGATAGCGTATTAGCCTACTACTTATGTATGCACGTTCCTTCCCAGCCTCATCAAAACACAGGCACCAAACGCTGTATGTTTTCTACTGGTTTCCTGTCATCGTAAATTACTGGAACCTCGCTGACAGAGATCCGCAAAATTCGCGCTTTTNATCTACCTTTACGCATCACTATAGGACCACGAGCATGTTGATTCCTGTATTTACACATACCACCCTACTATTTATTAGTCTACAGCACATCGGACTTACCAACATGTTTCATAACTGGCTGATTGCCATCAAATGGATTGGCGATTTGACAATATAGCAATTACAGTGGCTTGTCATGTGTAACATGATATGCATTCAATCGTGTTCATGATCGAATCAAAACAAAAATTAAATGTTTTACTCCCTAAAATAATAACAGATGTTATGTAGTGTTCATGTAAGATCAATACACTGTAGAAACTAGCGACGAAATGGAAGCAAATGGGTGCACGTTTAGTCATTTAAAGGACATAAAAATAATTATGCGACCGTCAACCGAGATAAATTCGAGCAAATTCCTCAAATAGTTCAACCATTGCAAATACAAATTGATGTTTGTTCATAAACTTAAGCGTGTTTTACAAACTATCTCTTTCCTTGGGAGTGATTACACGGAGCAAGCTTTCAAAGGCTTGGATAATTAGCGTGATAATTTATAATTCACTTAACGCGAGTTGGATATGAAGATATGATCGATGTTCACTCCAAGATCATATGCAATTTCGTACTTACAATCATCGTACAAGGCCGTCGTGTACTCTTTAAACATAATTTTCCGGGAACCAGGTGCATATTAATGGGAATTTTAAGTTTGGAATCTCATAACAACGGAATGTACAACCCGGGTGATGAATCAAACCTCATAAGTCACAAAATCAATCTTTATTTTCCTCCCTGAAACGTAACTAATCAATATCTGTATATAAAGGGTCGCATCGATATTTCTACTGGGAATGAAATAGAAAATCACTGGGTAAAACAATCCCTGTACTTCTGGCCGGGAAGTAAGCTTCCCCATGATGAAATGCACTCGGTAACAAATATCGTGCTTTGTACTCAGATTTTTTCGTTAAACACCTGCAAAACACACGAAACGCAAAATTTTTCTGTTGTCTTCTTCAAAATATTTTATCATAGCGTATTAGCCTACTACTCATCAAAACACAGGCACCAAACGCTGAATGTTTTCTACTGGTTTCCTGTCATCGTAAATTACTGGAACCTCGCTGACAGAGATCCGCAAAATTCGCGCTTTTATTTGTAGACAGAATAGAATTCATATAATTATTTTATTGTATAGATTTTGTCACGGTGGTCTCCATTTTACCTCGTACACCCTAGACGCCTTTGAAACAACAGGAAACAATGACGATAGGATCGCCCAACACAAGTAACTAAGTCAGCAGTGTAAACAAGTTCTCCTTGTGGCTAAAGCTAATTAATTTACACAGGATAGCGGACTTTAACATACTGCGACATAATAATACCAATTTTGCATGTACCTAGCCATTGATAATTCACGAGGAAAAAATCGTAACACTTGGCGGACTTCAAAGATTTGTGTACACAAAAGCCATTTTTTTTTGCCATTGCCTGGAGCCTACTGGAAAATCCGTTTCCGCGTTTGACCGGGGCAGCGGTGGCTGAGTAAGTAGCCTGCTCACCTCCCACCAAGGCAAACCGGGTTCAATCTCCGGCGNAGTAGCCTGCTCACCTCCCACCAAGGCAAACCGGGTTCAATCTCCGGCGGGGCCACTCCCGGATTTTCGCAAGTGGGAATCGTACCGTACGATGCCGCTGGTCGGAGGATTTTTCTCGTGGATCTCCCGTTTCCCTCGCCCTTGCATTCCAGCGCTGCTCCATCCCAACCTCATTTCACCATCATCGGCTCTCAAGACCTCGTTGTTAAGAACCTCTCAAATATATCAACAACTCAACAACAACGCATTTTACCAAGCCCCTCAGAATTCGGTGACTCAACGTCTCATATTTGCGTGCAGGCAGTCAACACAAAAGTCAAACAATCAAGAACCCCTCAAAACTCCACAATATTTTGAAGTGTTGTTTCGTAAATATACCGCGGAGTATCGTTGTCACTGTTTATCAGTATAGTGACACCAGTTTAGCAATTGCAGCGTTGAAATTCAACTAGAAATAAGATAAGGTCATATGAAATCCATGAATAATCTTTTCTCTCCTTCTGGTTCCAGCCAAAGGACAAATGGCAGCGGCCTGAGTATACAGATATTTAAATGTCTAGCGTACTGAACACAGAAATAACCTAACATTTTTCCAATTTCCAACAGTATGAAATCTGATCACGCCAAGAAAATACCAGGCATTTTTTTCATTCATTTTTAGCTTGCTAAAAGTTACCGAAGGTGCTTTTAACTCGTTCAGTTACCATGTCCAAAATCGTGGACACGTAGCACATTAAAGNTGCTAAAAGTTACCGAAGGTGCTTTTAACTCGTTCAGTTACCATGTCCAAAATCGTGGACACGTAGCACATTAAAGGTATTTACGACCAGTGCTGTACAGAGCATGGCTTCATTGGCCATCCTTACCTGAGGCTAATGTTGTGTACATGTCTGCTCCTCTTCGCCATAAATGGTTAATGCCAATATTGTAGAGCAACCAGGCGCAACGCGTTGTTCACAGGCTGCAGGACAAGTTCCGAACACAAGTACAGCGCATATAGTCTATTCGCCGTATCTTCACACTTTTTTTATTCACAAATTTGTAAAATCACCCCATGTATGGTGTGTTTGCCTGTTTCGTAAATATGTCATGTATCAAAAACGTCACATATTACCGTTAAGATAAAAAAATATTATTTTTGGTTAAACTGAACTATTATTTTGTCTTTAAATTATATTCTTTTACCTATAATTAAAACAAGAATTTACTTACATTACTGACGAGCCTACTGCTCTCTTCATGGGTACAATCAAATTTTAATGAAGTTATTCAAAGCTTAGATTGAAGTCATACCTTGACAGTAGAATGATTAAGGCGATTCCGACATAAAATATTCAGGAGTAGGAACCAGGAACAGGCCGGCCGCTATATTGTAACGTCACCCAACTGTCATCTTGGACCCAGCAGGTGACCTTGATCTTTGCCCTTGAACTCGGCCCTATGAAAGTGACATTGAATGACCTTGAACCCAAGAAATCCCAAGAAATTGCAGAAAAAATTTAAATCCCCCCAAAAAATAAAAAATTGTAAAAAAAAATATTTTTCAATTTTTTAATATGTACATGTAGGTTCAATCACAGGTGGATCGATTAAGCTCCCAACACGACCGGCCCTCGCCAGGTCGACCAGTGTCCATCTCGTCAGTTAAGTTAAATGTTGATGACCTTGACCTTAACCTTTAACCTAAACCTTGAATGACCTTGAAGTCAAAACATTCTAAAAACCTTAAAATTTTATTAAAATATTTCAAAAAATTATAAAAAATGTATTATAAGCATTAAAAAAATATTAAAAATAATTATTTATAAATGCACATTTCCGGAGGCCCCAACACCACCCTCCCAAATTTTTATTGGTTATTTAATCGTTTTATTACTTGCGTTCGCTTTACCACTTCACCATATTATATCTACTGACCATTTCATTTTAGTATAACCCACTAAAGCACACTGGTAACCGATGTTTCAACCCCCATGGATAATTTACTATCTGCAAGAGTGCTATCGGCCTGTACCAAGTGGTGACAAGTTCATGTAAATCGTTATTTTTGAATTTTATTTATTTTTAAATGCACTTATTTTTATTTAAAATAATGTTTTATATTAAGCATTTGTAATAAATAAAAAACAACATATATTTTTACACAAAATTTATTTAGTTAAGTACGACATGAGTAAACACATATACAAAGAAAGGTATATTAATTGTAATCTTTAGTGTTCACCGCTTGATGTCCTCATCGTTTACCCAGGAATTGTAGCGGGCCGGGAAACCACACCACTTGACATTACGCCGTTTCAGCACCTTCTCGACCAAATACGCATCTGGAAACTTTGTAGGCAGTATCTCCTTGACATAGAAACCTCCATGGATGGGACCATTATTCTGATCCTCGAGAAAGTAGATCCTCGGAGCATAGTTACGTATACGTCGAAAGCGCCATAACTAATCGGGACACGGCAATCGGGCCGGTACACTCTGGCTGGATTATGTAAAATGGGGCAAACATGCAGACTATTATGACAGTTTTGGGAATTTGTGTCCTCTACCCGAACTGCGACGGTACCTGAAAGGAACGAAGCTGACATCCAACTACGAGATGGGGCAGATGCCAAACATGTGGAAATGTGGACACTAGTAACTTCGCTTTCTTGTTCGTTCGTAGAAGTAATTGTATAAATTTGATATATGTCGTAAGGAAACCATCAGTCATGTTGATAACGCTTACCTTGATGGGTCGTAGCACAGAGCTGCATGCGGTACACTTTCCGCCACTCGACCTGGAGGTGGAATGATTCATCGGCCTTGTCAATTGTAAAACCTACAATGCTGTACCGAACATCGATGAAAAAACTGCAAGCTTTACCTCGTAAAAAGTGGTAATGTTTCCCAAGAGGTAATGCTACCAATAGAGTCTTATGAAATAGACGACAATGCAAGGTACAATGAAGATTTGCTCTCTCCCGAGACAGAATTAGAACTAGGTAAGAATTCCTATACTCTGCAGAGTGTTATCATATGCAGTGAAGATATTGACTTTACGAAACCGAATATTATCGGACCGATGCTCGGGTTCGAGCCACGCATATAAGAAGCAGGCAAAACATGTGAGTTGTCACGGTCTGTAAACATCTTGCTGGTCAATGCGATATGAATAAACTGCAATTTATCGAGTGGCACATACCTCAATGGCAGCCGGAAGAAATACTCTACACGAATTTTCGCCTACTGACCCTCAAGGTTTTAAACGGGTCGTAGCACTGTAAAGCATAATTTACGTTCCGGTTGTCGCGAAGAGAGTACTTGAGGTGGTTGTGACAGTCGTTGACCAACATAGAGAGTTAGTAAACTTTAGAAACAAAAAAATTATTATAAGCCTGTATTTGAGAAGATGGGAGGAAGATTTACGGTGACCAGAAACAATAAAATAAAGTGCCATCCAATAACTGCAATCAGTACGTCACAGGTCTCAAATGAGTTAACACATGCTAGCTAAATTCTACTCCGCAATAATGGCACAGAAGACAATCACCATGGAAAATTACCTAAACATTAAAGAGCTGGTCTTTTTTTTAACCTAGCGTAACGAAGGTGGAACTTCGTGCATATTAGCCTTTCCTGATCAGACCATANCGGACCATACACACTACCAACGGCAGTTCTGATTGTGGTCCAACACCAAGATATCTGCTCTCTTCCTTGCCAGTATTTCATGCTTATTAGGGGGACTCTAACAAAAGAAGATGGCTCCAACCTGGCATCGACGAAAATAACAATAAATGGAATTCTTCACCTAACTGATCGCATTACTTATTTTCTCAACAGTGTCGAGGTGGACAAGTCGAAAGATGTGGGCATAACCTTAACTATTAAACATTACCTTTCGCTCATGTCGAATGAGCTGTCTGGAGCCAAGATGGTAGCCTGGGGAATCGAAGATGACCACAGTGTTCCTATATACCATGGAGGCAAGTTCAAAGTGTGCATCGCACTCTCCATGCTATTGGGATTTTCCGAAGACTACAAACGAATTATCGTCTATTCGAAGCAGGATCTGGTGCTGCTTCTAGCAAATACGCAAGCAGACACCACCATGGGTATGGAAGAAAACCTAGAGACAGTGGAACTGAAACTAAAGTGAATGGATGCTGCCTATTGTACAGTTTAGCACTGCAGAACTCATAAAAATGTTGAAGAAGGTGAAATACGGTAAAAACATCGATGTGGCTTTCAGGTCGCCGAGTATCGAGACATACCCTGGATTACCAGCAAGCCAGCACATCAACTCGATGGTGAGGTCTAGTTTAGCTTCTGAGAAACTGAGGTACATCATCGTTGGGCTAGATACCGGAAGACAGCACAATGTAACATTGATTCGTTCGCAGTTTGACACATGTCAAATATAAAATGGGAAAATATTTTATAATATCCAAAACTATCCTTACGTTGACATGAACATTAACTTTGAAAATGGTCACTTCCTGCTGACATATCAGATGTACGCTGATTTCCAAAATGCATATGAAGGAGGCCCCCAATCCACGATACTGAGCCCTGAGAGTTTCAAGAGTTTGGTCCCACTCATGGTATTCGATGAGTAAACAGGACGAGTGTACTACCTCCGATGTGATCGATTGCAGGATCGAATTCACTACACACGGAAATATTTCTGCCAAAATTTACACATTTTGCCTGATACTTCACGACTGGCTTCTATAGTACAAATTGCCGATACAAGACCATCAAAATAATGTCGTGAGCGCAGCTGAGCATATATGAATATAACTGTTCACACACTATAACTGTTTATTCATCTTCGAGCATCTTCAACTTCAAGATGTACTGTAATCTGCAGGGTTTACAGAGTCGAAATGACTTCGTGCTCAAGGAGATCGCAGTGTCCTACGACGACGATGGCAAATCACGAACCCACAACTTCCGTTCGCCTTATTCGTGGAAACTGTTGGATGGGAAGAGCAAGAAAACAAACGTCTAGTTAACCAAGTACTACCACGGACTGAAGTTGTACGAAGGCGAGATTCCATATCATCAGGTGGAAAACGTGCTGCGAGACTTGCTGATGCAGTAACCTAAGGCCTCGATTTACGTAGCAGGTTCTCGGCAGAAAAAAATTAAAACGGCTTAGCAACTTGTGTAAATTTGAAGTAGAAATTAACGATGTGGAGGCCGAGTATGGACGTCCTTCACTTCACAAACTGTGGAAACTTTAAGGCGATTCGCAACGTCACGTCTGCGATAGGTCAGAACCTGACTGGACATGCACAGTGAAGAACGTACAGCTGCTGCGCAAATTGTGTGCCTCGTACTTGGACTGGGAATCGGCCACCTACGACTAGACATGAAGTCACCCGATCTTCTTGAAATGTGAGGGAATTTAGTTCTTCGTATGGTGGCACATCTGATCGACATCCATATTATATATAAGTGGAAACAATCGATGAGCTCGTTTAGTCGTCGTCTAGAGGTCTAATCGTCACCATGACTACATTCTGCCCTACGAAAATATATGCAAGCACCAAGCCAGACAACAGCAGCATGGAGTATATTTTAATACCAAAATATGAATATCTGCGCACCTACAAATATCTGCGCACCTACACCGAGACCTGCAATAGTAGCGGTATGCAGCACTGACGATTCACACATTTTCCAATCGTCTACGAACCTCTGAATTTTTGGTTGGAATGTCCAGGAGTATCAGCCTGTTTCGAGTTCCACATGAGGCCGCAGACGCAGCTCCGCTGCACCGTGGACCAAATTATCGCCCCGGCACAGACTCATGCTACCATCCACGTGCCAGACTGTGACGTGGATTTGCTCCAGGCGGGGCACAAACCATTGTTATACTCCCAGAAATCTGGGTCCGAGAAGGATGCAGCCAGCCATACGACCAAACGCCGCCTAGTGCATCACCGACGCCAGGCACTTGTGTCAGTAAACATCGCAGATGATTCTGCCTCTGGTTCCAGAGATGAACCTGCACCCACTCTTCGACGACCAGCAATGTGTACACCTGAGTATTCTGATGGCGGTTCTACTACCGACAGATCTGGTGTCGATGCGCCGGATGTTGTTACTAGTATCACAGTCATCGATCAAATAGGATTCGAGTATACACTGCAATGATAATGTGATTGATAGTGAATCGCAGACAAGTACTGGCGCTGCTTGCGTCAAAGGTCTTTGTAACGACCCTGTGATTTGTGCTGCTTATCACCATTCATGATACCAAAAAAATGATAATTGAAGTTCTGCAGGTTAAAATATGTAATTTGGACTCTACTCGAAGAAGATTAATTAATGTTATTGATATTTTGCTGATATTGTTTATTTTATAATGTGTACAATAAATGTTTAAGAAAAAAACATGCTGTGTTTTATTTATTTTGTATACCCCTGGTTTATGTACACTATTATATTAAATAAGACTAATTACATTAAAAGATAAATAAAAAATTTTATATGACGATTTACACGATTTCGTCACCATTCGGTACATGTCGATAGCACTCTTGTCGACAGTAATTTATTTCTGGTGGTGAAACATGAGTCACCAGTGGACTCTAGTGGGTGATATTAAAAATAAATTGTCAGTAGATGTACTATGGTGACAAAGGCGTCAAGCGAATACGAGTAAGTGAACTATTAAATAACCAATAAAAATATTGGGGAGGGTGGTGTTGGGACCTCCGGAAATGTACGTTTTATAATCATTATATTTAATACATTTTTATAAATTTTTCAAATACTTTTTTTATAATTTTTTGGAAATGTTTTGGGTTTTAAATTTTTTGGGATTTTTAGAATTTTTTGCCTTCAAGGTCATTCAAAGTTATGGTTGAAGGTTTTTGTCAAGGTCATAATCTATCATAGTTGACGAGATGGACATTGGTCGACCTGGCGAGGGCTGGTCTTGTCGGGAACTTAGTCGATTTACCTGTAATTGAACGCCGGACCTCCTACATGTACATCTTTAGATAATATAAAAAAAAATTAAAAATATTTTTTTTTTAATTTTTTATAAATTATTTTGGTATTTTATAATTCTTCAGCAATTTATTAGATATTTTGGGTTCAAGGTAATTCAAGTTCATCGTCATAGGGTCAATATCAAGATCAAACGTCAAGATCAAGGTCAAATAGATCCAAGATTATGGTTGGGTGAAGTTCACAATGTGGCGGCCGGTCGGCGCCGGCGCCGGACTTCCAGCCCCTTGCCATAGATTTCCTATAATCATTCTACTATTGACATCTCGTTAACAGCAATATCACAAGAGATGGAACCAGAAACAAATGCAATATTCGTGAAAAAAATACAAATATACATATGCGAGGTCCAGGACTTGAACCCAGAATACCTCGTACCATAAGCAAGCGTGCAATCGACTGAATGAAGGAGTTAAAATTCGGAATATAGTGGACAGTGGGAAGATTTGGGCTTCTCTTAACAACGTGGTCTCGAGAGCCTATGAGGGTGAAGTAAAGTGAAAATGGAGCAGCGCCGGAATGCAGGGATGAGGAAACGGGAGATCCCTGAGAAAACCCGCCTACCCGTGGCATCATCCGGCACGATTCCCACTTACGAAAATTCGGGTGTGACCCGTTCGGGGATTGAACCCGGATCATCTTAGTGGGAGGCGAGCAGTCTAACCGCTCAGCCACCGCGGCCCCAATTGGGAGCATAAATTCCGGATTTCATCAGCATAATGTTTTAAATGATACGATTTACAAGCCTGAAATATTAACAGTTCTATTATTTTGGAAATAAGTGTCTGAGCAACATGAATGATGTAATTTTGCATAACGTACCGTAGCACTACATGTGTGAAGAATTGGGTGGAAATCGGATGATAGAGTCTAGAGGTATGGCATAACACCTTTATTTTCTTTTTTGGTGCTATATGAAAAAAATTGTCTTAAGTAGGTTCTGCATACGATTCTTCTAATATATATTGTGATCATACAGATTTTAGTTGAATTTAGTTAAATTCTTTAATAGATATTAAAAATAATTTAAATTAATTATATGGCCGCCATATTATCAGTGCCTGGCCTTACTTAAAGAATGTAAATCTACATGGCCGTCTGTAGCACTACTGGCTTGCGAAATTTGATGGAAATTTGTTAAATAATTCCCGAAATATGGCAAAATGTTCCGTTTTCACACCCGGCACTATTTTGCAAAATAAAAGCCTGCAAAAGAGGATCTCTTTATTAATAATTGATGCTTCTAATGAATACTGTACCATCCATAATTTAGTTGAATAATGTTGAACTGTTTAATATATATAGTGTCCTAATTTAACTTATTTATATTAACGCAATTTAAAAACAGGCTTACCATACCTAAAACCTGTAAGTTTACATGCCCTACCGTAGCAGTACTTGCGGGAAAAATTTGGTGAGAATCGATTCGTTGGTCTTCGAGATATGGCATAAAACATCCATTTTTTCATGTCAAGACATTCATAAATTGGGGACAAAATTTTTATGTATTAGAACATTCGATGATTGTCATAGGTACTGCCAGTGTACAAAGTTATGTTTATAAATGTTATAAAGTTAACTATGTAGGTTAAGTATGTAATTAATAGGTTTCATAGTTTTATAGATATAGCATACTACGGTTAAATGGTTATATGTCAACCATTTTAAAAAGAAGTATCTGGCCCATTGAAAACATATTAATTTACATATACTATCGTATCGTTAGTTGTTTGCCAAATTTCTTAGAAGTATGGTGGATGAATACACAATGATTATACAAGTAGATCTTCAGCACGGCTTTCAAAAGTGCTCATTTTACCGCAAACAGTCTTTAACTCCGTAAATTGCCGTATACCTAAACGTAGATTTGCTACTTTGCTACAGGCAGGGCTTACAGATTTATGTATATTTATATCAAAGGTGAAGCGGAAAAGTAACTTTTGTGTAGGTGTACAAGTTACTCACACTTTGATTGGCTACTCGGTGCTCTGAGAATAACGAGGTAAGAAAAATCGCCCCTTCAATGACGCAACCCTAGCCATCAACGTCTGTTCATTTGTTGCAGTCACAAGTGAAGACACGTTTATTATTAAAAGCGCTTCATACATCTCCCTCGGTATTTCTTTTCAAAGTGGTTTAGTTTTTTTATACTATTCACGGTACAGTGAGCACTTTTGGAAGCCTTCTCATTTGGAATATTTTATTTTAGCCTGAGACGTTAACTTCCAAGTGCGGCAAAATGTACACACTGTGCTTATTACTTAAATGGGAATATTGATATAAAAGGTCGATAAAGGAAAAAAAATGGCTCAAAGGAAAAAGTGACTAGGGCCGCAAAAGTTTTCACTTTACCGTGAAAAACTTATATCAGAGTTTTACTGCGTGTCTCAGATAACCTCAGGTACAACTGACGAAGTAATTTCAGGGTAGAAATGTTCATGTTTAGCTTGGCGTGAGAATCAATCAGATTTTTTTTATGATCAGTAGGCTACTTAAGGTTCTGGTAGGTAGTGTGAGATTTTGGGTTCTGACTAGCGAAGGGCATTATGACATATTGCAGGACCAGTGTGTCTTCTGAATACACAGGGTTTCTTAGTTTCGGTGTATTTTACTATTCTGTTTTAATATCCTATTTGTTAAGGTCATTTGGAAGATCGTGTTAATTAACTGCCTTTTGCTTTTGTCACAACACATTTCTAATCATTTCCGTGGATTTAAAGAAGAGTTTATAGTAATCTGCTGTAAATTCTGGGCCTGTATTTATCAAATGTAGAGCTGCTCTATCCTCTTTGTGATACGCGTAATTTCGCTAAATTTTGACTTGGATCCAGTCTCCGTGCAATCTCCGCTTTAACACAAAGCATTATTATGTTTTACGACCTCACAAGGAAAGTTATGAGCAAATAACGCAATATATTGCTCCAACAGCGATCCCAATAAAAAGTAATGGCTCCATAATCCATGTTAAACAGATCACAATATTTTGATGCTGGAATAAAATGGCAAATTTACAAATCTGCGTCTCTGTGAAGTCTTTATTAGTATTATAATTTCGTTTTCTTGTTAGTCAGTTAATTGGTTGTCAAGAAAATAATAAATGAACTAAATCTATCCCCATCATGTTCACGATCACTCACAAGGGGAATACCTTAAAATTAATTTACATTACGCGATTGTGTGCTATATATCATCTACCAAAATAAATAAAATTTCTGCACGGTATCAACGCGTACCGGAAACAGAAATGATTCTTCCATAAAATAATTTCACGCGCGCTAACATTATGCATGCACACGTGCATTCAGTAAACCTGAGGCTGTCCCTTCAATTCCCGTTAAGTATATACTTGTCCATACTACGCTCCGCCTGTGACGTCACNACAAGGGGAATACCTTAAAATTAATTTACATTACGCGATTGTTTGCAATATATCATCTACCAAAATAAATAAAATTTCTGCACGGTATCAACGCGTACCGGAAACAGAAATGATTCTTCCATAAAATAATTTCACGCGCGCTAACATTATGCATGCACACGTGCATGCAGTAAACCTGAGGCTGTCCCTTCAATTCCCGTTAAGTATATACTTGTCCATACTACGCTCCGCCTGTGACGTCACTAAGCATATACGAAGGCCATCCCAATTCCTTGTTTAGTACACACAGCTTCTCTACTTGCCTAGTACACGACGTTGCTTACTCGTTGTGTGAATTTGCGTACTTGCGGCGGTCGCCATGTTTGTTTTCAAACGTTACGTTTATAACCTATGATGGGAACTTTTGGTGGTTCTACATACCCACCGTCTTATTGCTCTACGAAGTAAGCAATGCACAGCATTAATTCTGCGTTAATAATAACCTAACTGTTACACATGGCAAATGAATTATTGTTAATTTTCTGCAACTACACCAAACCACACCATTGACATAAACGCAACCAAATACAACCAACATGAGACACATCTTCTCTTTCACTACTTCACGTAGAACCACCTCCCGAAGATTGTGGGTCTGATTGAGAATAATCCTGTATATTCTACNACTTCACGTAGAACCACCTCCCGAAGATTGTGGGTCTGATTGAGAATAATCCTGTATATTCTACATAATTCCTCTATATGTCTGTGTCTGTTAAAGCTGTCTGTTGATTGTCTGAGAAGACAGAATAATAATCAGCAGGGTGCACTGTCGGAAAACAGCGCCAATACAGCTCAGCCCTTTGTGTGCTTGTAATGTTAGTGGCTGCTGCTTGCACGTCAACATTTGGAAACCGGTGGCTGCTTTGTTCAATGCGGTGAAAGAAACTCTTTTCATAGGAGCCTTTGGTTAAGTTAAAGAATTCTCAGACCCTAAAAAAATTTTTCCGTTACGAAACATGAAATGAAAAATGTGCGCTTAAGTTAATGAAGGACTGTCTGCTTCCGAGGTCTCGTCGCGTAAAGTTTGAGTACAAGTGACTTAAATACTGTAGTACTAGTATATAAAGAAAACGAGATCTAAGGTCTTGTTTACATGAGCTGTAATTATCAGGTTAATCGCGTACAAATATAGTTGCTCACATAATTTTGGTTCAACCTATTTTTTTATAATCTCTAATAATATTTAAATGAGTATTAATCATTTTTAATTATGACAATGGTAGTGTTACAAGTGCGTTTCATAGGACAATAATAAATAAACATAAATGATAAAGTGCTATAAACTTAGCCAGGGACCAAACGAATTCGCTAAACTTACGTCCGTCATTAAAACAGCCTATCAACTGCTTCATAATCTGCGAGCACAGTTGGCATGTTTGTCAAACAGCGAACTGATAAACCCTTTGTTTGGTATCTTTAAGACATTTCCTGGGTGATCCGTCTTGTAGCGATCCTCCTCGCCCGTGAGAACCGAGATAAAAGAGGCCGACCCTGTGACCAGTATCCGGAGGGGTCAGAAACGGACAGTGGAAACAGTTACACCCACAACGGGGGTTGTTTTTTCCCAAGTAAGGCTGGGCGTTCCCGCAAGGGTACTTCAGACTATTAAATGGCATATGACAAAGACGCTTCCCAGCCCGATCATGAGCAGGGTTTCTCGGGTAGGCGGGTCGTGCATATAATGACGTTCAGCGGAAAAGGCGGGATCGTGACAGGATGGACATCTCGGGATACCCAAGGCATACGACGTCGCTAAAGACTCGCACAAACACGCAACCGAGGAATGGCCTCTGCAGCACAGGCAGAGAAGTAGCCCACGAACGATGTCACTTTCTTTGGCAGTTACGAAGGCAGTGTTGTTTACAGCAGTTTCCACGCATATAAACCATTCCCGGTTTCTTAGGATGTTTTGAAACGAACCTTTGAAATACCACCCTAGGCGCAACAAGTCAACCATTTTTTTTCTTAATAACTTGTATACCACAAATATATAACATTGTGATTAACTTTAAAATACTGTATTCTTGACTAAATGAAACTTTAACTTAGTGGCTTCTATAACTTGTAATATTTAGTTCGTATTAAATGCGAATTAAAAATAGTGAGAGTAGCGAAATGTTGGCAACGGCTAGTAAGAAATAGTTCACAAATAAATATTGTTTTAACCTCGTTTTTTGGTATGCTATTTGTAAATTAAACGTTGTCTATTCATATATTTGAATTTTTAGGTATCACTGAAGGTAGCATATTCCATTGTTACAGCTAAAAATATCGGCGCAAATTACCGTGCGTAGTCCCTAGTGACATAGTGTTCTTTTTTTCGTCCAAGGAATAAAATCCAATAGGCGGAGCGGAGCTTGTCGCGCTCTCTCTATTTCTCTTTTCCTCTCTCTCTCTCTCTCGGGAAGTTTCACAGCACCTGTAGTAGTAGAAAAATTAAACATGTTTTGATTTTAGCATATTTAATACCTATTACAACAAAAATAATGATTTTTGAATTTTTAATTTACTACTTAAAACTATATTTTGTTGTTGGAATACTTATTATAATTTATTTAGATGTGATGGCAGGACGGTTTCAAATCCTAAGTTGGCAGAAGTGGCAACTTGCGACGCCGATATGACAAGGCGTGTTTCTGAACGAAGCGTAAAGTTCGTACTCGTTGTGTTTTTTAAACCTNGACTTGCGACGCCGATATGACAAGGCGTGTTTCTGAACGAAGCGTAAAGTTCGTACTCGTTGTGTTTTTTAAACCTACGTAGGCAAGTTACGATGTTGTGATAAATAAGTTTTTCTACGGCAGGAATAAATATACTGTTAAGTGCGTCGTGACTTCTGTGTGTGTGAAATAGTATTGTTGTCTTTGTGTTACATTGGACCAGTGTGCGCGTGTAACTGCAAATATCGGACATGTGAAATTTTTACTTTTTAACCGTGAACTATTACTATTACGAAATTAATTGTTTGGAAGTCACGTACGTTTATCACATCGTTGTAATAATGCCTAAGGTGTTTAAAACACAATTGTGTAACGTGCTGACTTTTCTGATATTTGAATGCTTGCCACGACCACAACAAAATACTTAGCCCCAGCCAGATAAATTTAAATAAATAATGAAATAAACCTAGAAAACAGTAAGTATCATTGCATATAAATATGAGCGGAACAACAGTTACGGTAGGCCTATTTGTGTGCATTCTCACACTATATTTTAAGTTTGTAGTTGCTACGTACAATAAATAAGCGACACGAGTTGCGTGCTTGAATTTACTGTGTCTTTTCGTTTGACTGACTGTGCCTTCGTTTCAATTTGCATCCCAACTAAGACCGTCCTTTTAACGAAATATCCCAACACATTAATAACAAGAGGTTAAATGCTACAGTTCTTTCCCCATCAGTTATACCAGTGTTAAACACAGTGGCAGCAAAATATTAATGTGCTATGTCGTGTATAACAACTATGGTAAAAAATGTAAAATAGTAACCGTTACTATCGTTAACATAGACATTGTTAAACAAAAGTCATAAAAATAACCTAGATATGGTTATAGGCCTAAATGTGGACATTCTTAAGAAATGGTTTTTGAAATGTGACTAAATCATTTGAACAGCTGAAAACAGTAAACAAGTATTTGTCAGTTGAAACGAGGTCACATGGCAGTGCTTAAGTTTACATGTAACGGAAGATACGTAATCGATAACCAAAAGTAGAACTTTATCAGGGCTTCAGAAAAGTGTGAAGTAACCGTGAATGGCCTATACAGTGGTGTGTCCTGGCCACATATGATGTTCACATAACCACTATCACCTTGCTTTCAACCTACCTAGTGTGTCAACAGAGAATATTGTGTCATGGAAATAACTGCATATTAAAGTTCAAATGAGAAAATAGTCTTCGCGCAGCTTCGCGCGAGGGAATGTAGCGGAGACAGTGTAGGGGAGGGCTCTTCCGAGCGCCTGCCATTGAAGGGAGGGAAACCACGTGACACTGCTGGTGCTATACATACCAAACTAATAAAATAGCTCCCTGCTGCCACGCTGTTAAATACATACGTTTTTTCAACACGTAAAATACGCACGCGGAGCAGCTATCGCCCATACGCTTTCGGCCGCTGTCACTACTGAAGTGAACAACCCCACCCCTTCGTGAAACGGCAATGAACTCTCCCGACTCGCNAAATACACACGCGGAGCAGCTATCGCCCAACCGCTTTCGGCCGCTGTCACTACTGAAGTGAACAACCCCACCCCTTCGTGAAACGGCAATGAACTCTCCCGACTCACCCGATGCGTTTTCGTCTTCTGCGCATTATTTTCTCATTTGGATTTCACTATGCGCGACTCGTTCCAGAATTGTGAAAAAGTGGACTTGGTCATCAGACAGACAATACCCAGGGCTCGGGACTCGGGACTACAAAAAAAATAAACTCTTTTCGCCACTGTGTTTTGCCAACGTCACAAGACACGTCCTAGAGACTGGCGAAATGTATCGCGCAGCGACAGGCAATACACGGCAAAGCCCTTAAATGTGTATCGACGAGATGCGTCTGTCAGCCATGGCTTGTCGACAATGCGTGGGGCAGGGTGCGGGGAGGGTAGTCGAACTTGGTGAGCCGTGGGGCTGAATCTGGAGAAGGGGTTGGGNGTTGGGAGGGATGGATGGGGGAAGAGGGCTCCTGCAAATCCTCGAGACGAGCCGGCGAGCACGATCCCGACGGGCGGCTGATGGCTGTCGCTAGTTCGGCGCCCCCCCCCCTCCTGCTCGTGTGGCTCGTCGCCGGCTCAACGTTGCATCATGCGTTCGCCTTACATTTGGAGAGACACAAGCACCACAGGCTTGCCTAGAAGTTTGTTGGTGCCGGGGAAAATCAACCATTGACTGAAGATAAGGTAGACCTATTTTTATCTTCTGCATTTCCTCAGCACTGATTCACCCATCACCTGTACTGATTTTCCCATCACCTGTACAACTGTCGAAGTCACGCATAAATGTTAACATTTGAACTTTCGACACATTAGCCATTTTATATTCAAAAAAATACTTTGACTGAATTGAGTGGAGTGGAGAGATTTGGGTGGCTCTTAACTTCAGAGCCGATCATGGTGCAGTGAGGCGAGTATGGTGCAGCGCCGGAATGCAAGGGTCGGAGAAACTGAGAATCACCGATAAAACCCGCCGACCAGCGGCATAGTCCGGCACAGTTCCCACTTGCGAAAATCTGAGGGTTACCTCGCCGGTAATCGAGCCCGGGTCCTCTAGGTGGGAGGCGAGTAGTATAACACCTACACCACAGTGGCCCCAGCAGATAAGGGAATAGGAAAAATTGCAATAAAGCAAACACGAAAATGTAGACCTTTTTTGTGGTATACGTCGCAAATCAACACATTTTTGGCAGGCATCCAGTCTTGTACGAGATGTATCTATCGTCTTCACTGACTGGATGGAAGGAAAGTTCGTATCAGTTGCTGCCCGAACGACGCCGCTACAGGTTGATGAGGGTTGGTACATAGGTTTATGATCACCTTTGTGAAGGAATGCACAATGCAAATCAGAGATCTCCCGAAGCTTGAGACAGATCAGAATGGCAAAGAAAGTCGTTGAACACTTACGTCTGAAGCGTTTGACTACAATGGTTAATTGAAACCGACAGTAGTTTATAGGCACTTTATTGCAAGATATTTTTAATTACAAATAACGGGATTAACTCTAAAGCGGACGTCCAAATATATGACGGATCGTTATGACGCAGAACACATAAGATTACAGAGGCGAAACAGCCGCTTATACTGCGAACTCCAGATTCACACGCAGGTAAAATACCGTAATTCGCCAGAAAAATGTTGGAACGCCGTGACGTTTGCGAATCAGCGACTGACAAGTTTCTCGTCAGTCGGTAGCCAGACCAATGTAGAACCTTTAGCAGTATGCAGTATAGCCAATCAAATACAAGGTTCACCTCCAGAACCGCTACTATATTTCGTCTCTACTTATCTACTACGAGGGTATGTCGATAGTACTATTTCATTTCCGAACAAAATATGTGTTTGTTGCAATGCCTTAAAACACATTTTTATCTGTGACTGGAACGATTAACGTTCCACTGATAGATAAGTCCCTAGAGAAGCAACAAACTGTCAAGGGAATCAGGAAGAGACACATTCATCGTTCGCATTTAGAAACCACCGCAGCATTCGCCTGACGGAATTTGGAAATACGACGGAGAACTGATGTCAGGGCGACCGAACTGAGAATCCAACCCGCTTCGATTCGAACCCGAGTCTAGTTTTATCATTGCGCCACCACGTCCAGTGTTCGATGTGGTGCGTGAATTTTGCGGAATGTTGCTGCGTCAGGATAGACTTGAATGGAACATACTGAAGCTTGCTTCCGCTTTCGTGCTTCGCTGATTTAAAGTGCTACGCGTTTTATTTTACTACGCGCTAGACACCAGAACAAGAAAATAGCGATGTCTAAGGCAACGGGATCTGGGATCAGAGTTTGGAGCTTTTCATGGTCTGTCGATCCGGTAGCCGGCGGCAATCTTGTCTGCCATGTTAGATGTCAGCGACCTTTGACCTTTGACTCCGGTGATATTTGACATGAAAAACTAAAAAAAAATCCAATTGTAACAATTTATGAAAAATTTATTTAAAATATGAAATTAAAATTTTAAATTTGCGAGCTTAGTGGGGACGGGGGACTGGAACAGACCAGCCACCATGTTATGACGTCATGCAACCACCTTGTTGGACCCAGATAATCTTGAAATTGACCCATGACATTGACCCTTGGATGACCTTAAAAATAAAAACTAAAAAGAATTTAAACATTGAGTAAATTCATAAAATTCGGCAAGCATTACATTCTGACAACTACCGCCATATTTGACCCTGATGACCTCAATATTTGACCTTGACACCAGTGACCCTTGAACTTGAACCAAAAAAATTCGTAAAAAAATCCCAACATTTTTTAAAAACCTTCATTTCCGGAGGTCCCTCACAGCACCATATCCAGCAGATGACCGAACCCCTCCAATCAATCACATTGTATTAGCATTCCCTTCCCCAACCCACTTACCTTTGGTCATTCATACGAATGCACTCAACACCACCATATTGGTTTTTTTTTGTTTATCATTTGTTTACATTTTTAACATTTAGATGGCACTAATGACTCCAACCAAAATGAAAGATCTGGATGATCTTCACCTTGACCTCACATCTGTGATTTTGACCTCGTGCCCCTAGATCTAACATGTTGTCGCAGTCATCAGTGCTAAATAGGTGTTAAAAATGTAAACAAATTATACACGAAAAAACGATATGGTGGGTAGAGTGCACTCGTCAGAATGATCAAAGGTGAGTGGGTTGGAGATGGAAATGTTAACATAATGTTATTAACTGGAGGAGGGCCATTCCTCTGCTGGACATGGTGCCGCGGAGATCTAAGGAAACGTAAGTTTTAAAAAATATTAGAAAAAAATTATAATGTCTAATATAATTTTTATAAATTCTTAGGAAATTTTTGTTATTTTTGTCGAATTTTTATGTTTAAGGTCTAGGGTCACAGGCGTCAAGTTCAAATGTCAAGGTCACCTGGGTCAAATATGGCGGTAGTAGTCAGTAATGTAATATGCTCGCTGATTTTTATGAATTTGTTCAATGTTTACAATTTTTCTCAAGCCCCCACTGAACTCGAAAATTAAACATTTTAGTTATGTATTTTTTAAAAATTATAATTGAATAATTTTTATAAATATATGGTAATATTTCGGTTTTTATCGGCTTTTTTTGGAAACGTTTTGGGATCAAGGTCAAGGTAAAGGTCAAGGTCACAGACATACAATATAGCTATTGGGTGACTGGAATTATAGAGCATGAAGTGGTGGAGGTGGGGCAATTAGCAAATGAGAATCATTGGCGGAGAAATTAAATATATTGGAAGGGGTTGACGGTTGGTGAGGGCAGTGGAGGGTGGTTGGTAATCTGCAGGACGTCGTGCTGGGAAAACCTCCGGAACAGTAAGTTAAAAATTTTTTTAATTGTTTATTAATAAACTTTATTATTGTTATATAATTTTTTTAAAATCAAGTTTTTATAAATGTGTAATATGTTTTTACATTTTTTTTTTCTTTTTTGAATTTGTTGGATTTTTTAATTTTTTGGGATTTTAAGGTTAGTGGTCACCGGTGTCAAAGGTGACCGGAGTCAAAAGTCAAATGTCACTGAAATCCAACATGGCGGAAAATATAACCGCCGGACGACCGGAATGACAGAGCATGAACAGCTCCAAGCTCCGATCCCATATCCCATTACTTCAGGCTTCCTTTTTTCCTTCTATCGTTACGAATATTTAGTACCGGTATAATTTTGATTTTCGTTGTCACCACCTGTCAAGACGTAGCCTCAGAGTAGGTAAGGCAGTATCAGAATTATCAGTTAGTACTTATTAAGTACGTACATTTTCATACTTATCCGCGTATGTACTTGTCGAGACTATTCGAACCGGTCATCGCCTCTTCATACTACACTTGTCGCACATACTGGTGGTAAAAGCAACAACTACTGTATACAGGCACGAAAGTGTTTCGATTGCTAGCCGAAATTTCTATAGTTACGTACAAAACGAATTAATTTTAAAATAAATAAAACATTTATTATATATTAATAAAATTTTAAAATTGGCGTTCTTTATAACTTCTAAACAGTCAAGACGACAAAAAAAATCTAATATGGCGACTGCTGTAAGTAAGAAACTTCGTTTACTTTGCCAATTATAGAGCCTCTGCGTACTATACAGAAAATTTGGGTAGTTCTAGTATATACGTGGTAACGTCACAAGCGGCGCCAAGTACGCACTTAAGTATACTTGAAGAAAATTCGAACGCAGCCTAAGTACGCTGAGACGAAATGGCGTGGCGATTCCTTTGACGTGAGCATACCCAGTTCTCTGATTGGCTGTGTGAGTCCGTGGGAAGGGTCCTTGTGCCTAATTAGTTATTACATATTGCAAATGGTTCCTTATTGGCTGTACTGTCGGCTTGTGAGTTGGCTACCAGACGCTGATTGGTATGGCCACTAGTTTTTCGCAAAAAAGATTGACGGGGAGGCTATACTTCAATATCCTATGTGCAACTTTGCAGTCTTCATTTGGTTTCTGGCCCCTAGTCTTACAGGAAGGAGCCGATCAGAATTAAGTTTCTCCGTTGCTGACTGTCCGTGGATCGCAGGCAGACAGATAAGGCGCGTTAAAATTCCAATTATCCAATCACGAAAGTGGTTCTGAACTAAAGTGTTTTGGATCACGACCTGTCCTGAAATATTTCGCAAAAACAAGTGCCCCTACTGATTGGTCACTAGTTTATTCTTCATGATTGGATGAACAATGTTTTGATTCGACTAAGTTGTTTGCACACCAATCACGAACGTTCTGCCTTATAGTATCAGAATCCTAATTGGTCCAGTGAAATAGGGTAGTATCTTCTTACATGCATGGCAGCCAATAAGGAAATAAAACTGTCGAACATGTCTACAGTTTGTTGAATCCTAGCAAACAGTCAACTTTTCCCGCGATAAACAACCATCTCTACTGATTGGCGAACGGCATGCAACCATTTCACTGGCCAGTGAAGCCATTTTCCTGGCATACGCGGCTAGATATAATGTTGTGCTCGGTTCACATGTACGACAATCACGCCGAGAAGATCGAGCGGAAAACTAGAACAGACAACCAGAAACCGCGTTCGTTTTTCGCACGAGCCGCGCCGTAAAGTTGAGATCATGGCGATATTTCTGCTCGCGGAGTGAGAAGACTTCGCCGATATTTTATTCCTCTAATTTGTTGGTAAATCAACGAATGTTAATATAATATCATGGACTAGTTCAGTGTATGTATTAACAATAAAATACGTGAAAATAACGTTTGCTTTATTCAATATTTGTATTAAATAAACGTCGTTTGGAAATGAACCAATAGATGTCACATAAGTGTAAAGTATTTTTTAAGTATAAAACAAAATTATAGCCTCTCTAAAAATTAATTTATAAAAAACTATTACCAGAATTGTATTATTAAAATTAATTGGAAACAAGACACCGTCTAATTTGTTGTCCATCACTTATTTTGGAATCTTCCTGCAACCAAACAGCAGAAAAATCTGCTCACATGTGAACAACCAAAGGTTCTGTCCACTTTGTCTGTTCTGGATGATCAGCGTAAAAAAAAATGTAATCAAGCTTTATGAAAAGGCGTGTTACATACGTACTCTTAAGGTAGCCGCCTGGTTGAAGAAATGTTGCAGGTCTGAGGCCTAAAAGCGATGGAGCCTTGGGGGAAGGGGGGCAGATATGNAACGCAGCCTAAGTACGCTGAGACGAAATGGCGTGGCGATTCCTTTGACGTGAGCATACCCAGTTCTCTGATTGGCTGTGTGAGTCCGTGGGAAGGGTCCTTGTGCCTAATTAGTTATTACATATTGCAAATGGTTCCTTATTGGCTGTACTGTCGGCTTGTGAGTTGGCTACCAGACGCTGATTGGTATGGCCACTAGTTTTTCGCAAAAAGATTGACGGGGAGGCTATACTTCAATATCCTATGTGCAACTTTGCAGTCTTCATTTGGTTTCTGGCCCCTAGTCTTACAGGAAGGAGCCGATCAGAATTAAGTTTCTCCGTTGCTGACTGTCCGTGGATCGCAGGCAGACAGATAAGGNTCTTACAGGAAGGAGCCGATCAGAATTAAGTTTCTCCGTTGCTGACTGTCCGTGGATCGCAGGCAGACAGATAAGGTGCGTGAAAATTCCAATTATCCAATCACGGAAGTGGTTCTGAACTAAAGTGTTTTGGATCACGACCTGTCCTGAAATATTTCGCAAAAACAAGTGCCCCTACTGATTGGTCACTAGTTTATTCTTCATGATTGGATGAACAATGTTTTGATTCGACTAAGTTGTTTGCACACCAATCACGAACGTTCTGCCTTATAGTATCAGAATCCTAATTGGCCAGTGAAATAGGGTAGTATCTTCTTACATGCATCGCAGCCAATAAGGAAATAAAACTGTCGAACATGTCTACAGTTTGTTGAATCCTAGCAAACAGTCAACTTTTCCCGCGATAAACAACCATCTCTACTGATTGGCGAACGGCATGCAACCATTTCACTGGCCAGTGACGCCATTTTCCTGGCATACGCGGCTGGATTTCATGTTGTGCTCGGTTCACATGTACGACAATCACGCCGAGAAGACCGAGCGGAAAACTAGAACAGACAACCAGAAACCGCGTTCGTTTTTCGCACGAGCCGCGCCGTAAAGTTGAGATCATGGCGATATTTCTGCTCGCGGAGTGAGAAGACTTCGCCGATATTTTATTCCTCTAATTTGTTGGTAAATCAACGAATGTTATTATAATATCATGGACTAGTTCAGTGTATGTATTAACAATAAAATACGTGAAAATAACGTTTGCTTTATTCAATATTTGTATTAAATAAACGTAGTTTGGAAATGAACCAATAGATGGCACATAAGTGTAAAGTATTTTTTAAGTATAAAACAAAATTATGGCCTCTCGAAAAATTAATTTATATAAAACTATTACCAGAATCGTATTATTAAAATAAATTGAAAACAAGACACCGTCTAATTTGTTGTCCATCACTTATTTTGGAATATTCCTGCAACCAAACAGCAGAAAAATCTGCTCACATGTGAACAACCATAGGTTCTGTCCACTTGGTCTGTTCTGGATGATCAGCGTAAAAAAAAATGTAATCAAGCTTTATGAACAGGCGTGTTACATCCGTACTCTTAAGGTGGCCGCCTGGTTGAAGAAATGTTGCAGGTCTGAGGCCTAAAAGCGATGGAGCCTTGGGGGAAGGGGGGCAGATATGGGCATCAACTTCCTCATCGCCTCTATGCCCAAAGCAATCTACTGGCGTGTAGTCTTGCCGTCGATAACGCGCCTCTGTGAGACTTTCAGCGGAGACCCTACCATTTTATGACGTAAGAATTAAAATTAAAGTTTGATGCACTTCCCTATTTTTTTTTCTTCTTTTTTTTTTCATGTTTTGTACCGGAATGTCCATACCTAAAAATAACCGTCAAAACACCCTTTTGAGCCATTTTCACTATCAAAAAAACATGCCTGAGAGAAGAACTGGAGGAACTGAAAAACGTTAATAGACGCGTAACTTTTCTTGGATGCTATTCGCGAGCAGGCCTCATTCAGTTAGGTAGGATGGTTTTCAAATAAAACTTTTTCTGCTGGAGCTCTGCAAACCATTCGGTGGCCTACCCAGGTGGCCACCTCAAGTATTCTGTGACGGAGATGCGGCAGAATGTAGAGGCGGGTAAAGCAAAATTCACGGATCTATATATTCTGGAGTACCATAATTATCATTATCCCAGCGTATAAAAATACATAGCACGCAGTGTTATAAAACAGTCAGCATTTCGCGCGAAGTAACGCTGTCTCAACAACAGGTAGACGGAAGATATGAGCAAAATTGTCAACGTAGTTATCGGTAAACCATCTGTGCGTAGAGTGATAACGCGCGCGTGAGTGGAGGTGATGTGAAGTTGGACCAGCGTTAACTCGGCCGCAGCAAGAGCCTGCAACGCGGTAGCTGCCTATTATTCGTCCACAAATAATTGGCAACAAGAGCAAAATGGCGGCGGTGGCCGCTTGTTTACGAACCGTGAGTGTGCCTCAGATATTTATATAGAGGGCGGGGTCGCGCTAGGGGTGTGTGGTCGACGTCAGGGCTGTCCAACTCGCGCGTGGCCCCTGGTTGGCCGCTGCCACGCAACCAAGGTTGCCACTCGTCCAGCAGAAGAAAGGAGAGGAGTTACTTGTATTTCACCTTAGTCCTTTCGNCGCTGCCACGCAACCAAGGTTGCCACTCGTCCAGCAGAAGAAAGGAGAGGAGTTACTTGTATTTCACCTTAGTCCTTTCGATACCCGTGCCCATGATCGCAGACGTGAAGGATATTTATNATAGAGGGCGGGGTCGCGCTAGGGGTGTGTGGTCGACGTCAGGGCTGTCCAACTCGCGCGTGGCCCCTGGTTGGCCGCTGCCACGCAACCAAGGTTGCCACTCGTCCAGCAGAAGAAAGGAGAGGAGTTACTTGTATTTCACCTTAGTCCTTTCGATACCCGTGCCCATGATCGCAGACGTGAAGGATATTTATGATTGGCACTGTACATAACGAGGAATCAGTAGCCTGTGTGATGAGCGTCGTCCTTTGTGAGAAATCAGATATGTTGTAGCTTCTGCAACTCTCATTTGCGAATGGTTAATGATGACGTGTAGCGAATGGTTAATGATGACGTGTAACGAATGGTTAATGATGACGTGTAGCGAACGGTTAATGATAACGTGTAGCGAATGGTTAATTTTTTTTGGTCAGCTCTGTACTTCTGCTCAGCACTTGTCTTGCATCTTGTGAACAACGTGCTGCGTGTTCGACGATATCGGCTTTATTCATTTACGTCAACGAGATATAGACAATTCCACAAATAATATTAGCCATGAGGAAGATTCGGCAGTGATGCCTTGCTGTGTACAGCAACGATCATAAATATCGTTTATTTACAACATGTCTACGATCACGGACACTGTGATTGAATGGGTTAACCATCACTACATGGTTCACTGGTTGCGAGAAATACATTCGACACGAGTACAGTGCACATGAAAAATTAAACGATTGCATGACTTGAACTCGGAAAATAATTCGTAACTGAACGCGTTCACTACTGTATTGTCGCCGCACGAACTTCACTAATAAGCTTAAAACGTCTGGCTTTTTAAACTTTATAATATTAATATCGATGACCTCAAGCACGTGAGTGTTATGCATAGCGACACTTGGTTATGGCAAAAAGAGTTCCACGAACTATAGACCTCAATATACTGCGTTCAAGCGCGCAGTTATCCTTAAATTAGTGGCTACGTGTTTTTTTAATCCTTTAGTAAATTGACAGTGCTAACCAGAATTAAATAACTCCAAAAAAGTGTGTATGACTGTGTTTCCCTCGAGTAAGTTCTTAAAACCCGCATGAGATTAAAACAAGCTAATCACGAAAGGAGAGGTAAGCTTAAGTGTTTAGAATTATAGACAGGAACTCGTTCTTCGAAAATATTTATTTACAATATTTGCGAGCGCAATGTTTTAAGCATCTAAACAAACAACAGATAAGACCTCCAAGGCCAAACCTCTTATATCCAATGCTAAATGTACACTGGGAAAAAGCTAAACGCGCTACATTTAGAGTGCGGTAGGTTGTGGGACTTAGTTTTTTACTGCTCAACACTGAAACACAAAATGAGAACCACTGAACCGATTTGGTTCAAACCAAATTTATTGACATTTACGCATTACACACTAGCTCTTAATGACCAATAACATGCAAATTACCAGTAATGCCAATTAATTTTCTAAAAATCCGTATTTCATCAACGAGCTCAAACTTCATATTCTTACAATAGAACAAAACAGGTGACGAATAACTACTAATTACAGCAGTCTGATTAATAACACCTTTATTTACTGTTACTGTCTTCCAAAAAATAATGTCTCGGATATCTAAATCTGCCAAACAGATAAATATCGGTTTTCTTGAATTATAACGTTTACGAAAAAAAAAAAATTCCTTAAGTCTACTTCTAGCTTTCGTAGTTACACCTGGCTGGCCAAATCTATATAAACCACTCAAAATAATATAACACTCTTCTACACCAAGTGCTTTACGACACCACATGTCATCATCCGTATCTACATCATAATTTACAGTTAGGATATTTCGATACGCTTTCCTTTGGAAAATATATTCTGGTGCAGTATCGTCTTCGTATCATGATGGACGTTACCCTAACAAAGTTCACTCACGATCACAACACTTTTTCAAAGGCAAATGTTGCAAGGCGCATTGGTGGGGTCTGTGTACGTCTCTTTAATGNCACTTCTTCAAAGGCAAATGTTGCAAGGCGCATTGGTGGGGACTCTGTACGTCTCTTTAATGTAAAGGCACAAGAGGCAATGCTGACATGCAATAAGTGGACAGACGAATTTGGTTCAGTTTGTAAGTGAACTGTATGATTTTTAAGGCTGCAGGTTTAAAAATCTAAATTTAATTTTCTCGAAAATATGGCCAACATAGTAACACGAGTACTAGAGACACGTGGTTACATTCTGCCAGACGGAAAGTAACACGATGATTCGTACTTTACCGGGAGAAAACGAGTAATCGTTTTCCAGCAGGCACCTACTAGTGTTTCGTAGCCAGAAGTAATATATTAGAACTCGCAATATGAAGCAGTTAAAAAAAGTTGCAAATTATTAATCTGCGAACGATTTAAATTTGGTAAGTGAGACGGATGATGGAGGTTTCGCACGCAAGCGAGTGGTTATAAAATTGATGAGGTGGCGATGGAGGGAGGGGAGAGGGTGTTGGGTAGAAAAAAGGGAGGGCCAGGCAGTTGTAAGGTCGGGCGAGGATATATAGCATGGCATATTGCGAGGGAGGTGTATGGTGCGGTTGTGATGATGTGAAGTTTGGTGGAAAATTGATAACGGGGTCCAGGAGTGGAAAAAGCTGCGAAGGGAGAGGGTAGGCTGGGTTGGGCGGGAGTCATGTTGAAGTGAGGGGAGAAGAGTGAGGACGGGTTTGCTGCCAGAGCACCGCAATCAATACTGCCGTGGACCGTGAAGCGGCCTGACAAATGACACGTGCGCAACAAACCCTCCCTTCCTCTCAAACCCACGGTTGATCAACTGTTTTCGACGCCTCGGCCGCCCGCTCCAATTACGCGGTCCCGAGCGCTCGGCGGGAAGCGCACTGATTCGTCCGCCAGCCGCAGCCGAGGTCGCCGCCGCTGGTGAACCGTTGTGCCGATTTCCGCCGGCACCTAGCTATCTGCTACTACCACGTCACTGAATCACAGAGTAGATATGTACACAGAGACGAAAGAGAATGACGGTTCCTTTGAATTGGAGGTGCTGCGGTGGGGTAGTCGTTAGACTACTCGCATTCCACCTAGGCGAACTGGGCTCGGTTCTCGTCAGGGTCACTCCTGGAATTTTTGTGTGTGGGAATCGTTCCGGACGATTCCGCTGGTCAGCGGGTTTTCTCGGGGATCTCCCGTTTCCCCCGCCCCTTCATTCTCCGAGGCTGCTCCATACTCATCCCAATCACTGGTTCTCAAGACCTCGCTGTTAAGAGCTAAGGACATTGTCCTGCGGGGAACATACATAAATAAATGACCCAATCTAAAAGTAATAAAGGAATATACGTGTTTAATTTGTATCCTATAACCACGTGAACTATCGAAATTCTCAGGTCTCAACCCGTGGGTAATCGATTCGTAAACCGCGCTACCTACGTACTTCTTTAGGTTGTGAATTGTTCATGTAACTAGAATCAAACAGTAAGCCTGCAGCCCATTACGTGCGATATTGAAACAAGTGACGAGTTGTGTTAAGTATATCGTACACCAAAAAAAATAAAATTGTTGCAATGTTTTTGGAGCAATAATTAGAATTGGTCTGAAAATGTTAAGGCATTAATTGTGTTAACATTGTAAAGTGTGCACGTTCATGTCCAGAAATGAGAAACAACTTATATGATCATATACTGGAGAAATTCGGGCGTAAAGTGGCTAGCAAGTTAGTGCCTGTGCAGTCCTCTATACACCCGGCCCGTCGTCGGTTGCTCATTGGGGTTGCCGCAGTGAGAATTCAAATTTACTGTTCACTGAGTCGAGATGATTCGGTCTAGCTTTTGTTGCGGCGTATGTTATTAGTTGAGAGCTCCCCACGGCACGGCGTGTCGTGTATAATCGGCTTGATTGCAAAACTAACACAGTTGTCCAAGTGTTTGAAATGCAGCCCGTCACCCAGCGAATTCCTAGAATGCTTCCGGCTCTCACAACGTCTGTCTGCTAAATGGATGATATAGAGACGGGAGGAGTCCCCAGTAGCAGTTAATCGCTAACCCCACACTTATGAAGTCCACCGTTAGATCGGGAGGAAAATTCAAAGTTTCGCTCAAAACGCTTGAGTGGATACAGCAGCGTTTTATTTTGTTTTTGTAGGGGATGGAAACATTTGTGGTAAACGACACTGCTAACTCTAATAAAACCTAAGTACAGCTAAAATATATCCTGTTCATTTGGGTGTATCTAAATTTGAAATGAGTTTTACACATACAGTGAGGGCTCTTTTAAACGTATTTATGACGATTCTGCATAATAATATGTGTAAAGTGTAGAAAAACAATTTTAAAAAGTTTTTTTTTTGTATTTTGGTACGTATGATATATATCCCCTCTCACAGCCCACAAAAATATGACGTCCCATTCACCAAACCCACTTCCAAAAATATCGGGTGAAATCCTATACGCGTCAATACTATGAAAAGTTTTATGCTTAATTTAATTATCTCCAGTACAATGGATAGGTTGCACTGAAACCAAGTTTATGATCTGCACTCTACACTTGAGAAAATAGCGCCCACTAAAAATACAGCCAAGAAAATACGAAGTGATTTTGTTGCTGTGACTAAACAGCTACTGCCAGCAGTGTTGAGCGTTATACCGCTGAGGACTTGACGGCCCTGGGTGCCAAGCCGGCAGCCGGGAACTTCAAACGGGGAATAATTGTTAAAGGAAATTCCTTCTCATTGCGTCCATTTTAAAGATAACTGTTTCAAACAAAACGTATTCTACGTTCAATTTGTTATGGAAATTTGCTACGTTAAGGCACCTTGCTAGATGTTTTGTTAATTTTTTTTTCCTAAGATGTAAAATGAAAATTTACAAATCACAATTAATTTTTATTTTTTTTTTTCAAACATAATTTTATGTAACAATAATCTTTGAGAAAGTCGCGCCAATTTTTTTTTTTTCGTTTTAAATAGTTATCTTTGAAATTGACGGAATGAGAAGGAATTTGGTTTAACATTGATTCCCCACTTGATGTTCGCGGCTACCGGCTTGCTACGCAGGGCTGATGACAATAGAGACAGAGGCGAACTCCAGCCGCGCTCTTCAGCAAATTGGCGTCCTTGGCGAGTAAAAACGTTGGAACGCCGTTCGCCAATCAGCGCTTGATAACGTACTTGCCAGCCGGCAGCTTGGCCAATAGGGAATCTTCCCGCAGAAGGCCGTAGTAGCTAACCACGCACAGGGCCCATTCACACATTCTCGCGCAGTCTGTCGGAGGATGGTTTCGCCCACTTCGAAGAAACCGTCACACAATTTTTGTCTCTNTTCACACATTCTCGCGCAGTCTGTCGGAGGATGGTTTCGCCCACTTCGAAGAAACCGTCACACAATTTTTGTCTCTGGGTATTTTTCTACTCTGCGTTTATACTTTGGGTTTGGAGTGTAGGCGGGCGTTATATCAATAATGTGCAGCTCTTAACAGAATTTATTTCTCTAGAACTCCTAGAATGATACATATATATATATATATATATATGTATATCACTTTCGCCTAAAGGTTAGATAAAGTGCAATAATATTTCTACATTGAAAATTAACATTAGTCTTAACTAACGTTTACGTATTTAGCGTATTTTGCAGCATTTCTCACCTGTACGATAACATATCGCTGTCATTCGTGAAGCGTAAACTTGTCTATGCAACTAACGAACTATACGCATAAACAGATCTGCCCCGTGTGACTCAAACTTTAACCGCACGTGACAGCAAAATGGCNCAACTAACGAACTATACGCATAAACAGATCTGCCCCGTGTGACTCAAACTTTAACCGCACGTGACAGCAAAATGGCTTAATTTGACAGCATTTTGGCTGAAATATTATCCACGTATATTTGCCTACAGACGAACGTATCACAACAACTCGTAGCCGATCAGTAACAAGACCTCGTTTCTTGGGCTAGATGCAGCCATTCTTAGCTATCAAAAGGACCGCCATAATATTTATCTTTATTTGTAATCTTCCCTTTATTTTCCTCTGAATGTACATAATCTTCTGCTTTCAAATTTCATTCCATATTTACTTTATCTAATTTTGTATCATGCCTATATTTGTATTTTTATGGAATGTGCTCGTTTTATTTTGTCTCAAACATGGAAATAATTTTGTATGTGGTACGGAACGTTATTGTTGATTTAGCTAGAAATGGAATCTATGTGTGTAGAGAGTTTGATTGGAAATGGGAAATACAACTTGGGCGTCTTTTTTTTAATCCAATATTGGTTTGTTAGTCACGCGCCCGTTCTGTGAATCGCGGCGCATCGTACAATGGTTCGAATGTTATCAAATATTGGTTAATCTTCCATACAGACAGCACAGTTCAGTGGCAACGTAACACTCTATAGCCCACGAGAAATGAAACCAAAATGTTAAAACGTCTTTAATGCTGCTGCAGGGATTGTTTTTGATTTGTTGTTATCTTAATTCCAGCTGTCATCATCGTACATTTCCAAATCGCAAGGTTCTTTTCATTTTTAAAAAATTAAATTCATTATTGGCAAAATAAAAATAATAATAACTTAAGCTTTTCAAATATGGATTGGGATGAAATACGTCCCCTTCTAGTNCATCATCGTACATTTCCAAATCGCAAGGTTCTTTTCATTTTTAAAAAATTAAATTCATTATTGGCAAAATAAAAATAATAATAACTTAAGCTTTTCAAATATGGATTGCGATGAAATACGTCCCCTTCTAGTATAGTTTATAAAAGAGTAAATTTAAAATTCAAAAGGCAGTTACAAAATACCTAATATAAATGAAAAAACCAGTTACAAAAAACGTTTCTTAAATTGTTATCCACTATGCACGGGTTCAGTGCCCACTTTTTAAAACTTAGCAGCATTTTGTCTCACAGTGAAATAAAAACCAAACTGTGACAAATAATTTTATAACCTATTGTCATTTACTAAGATGCACTTTCACTGCATGATTACACATGCATTTGGGTATGGAATTAAATATGGACTCTAAGATATTGCGGCACTTAACAACGACGTCTTAAGAGTTGATGAGTGTGAAATAAGGTGAGAATGGAGCAGCTCTGGAATGCAAGGGCGGGGGAAACGGGAGATCTCCGACAAAACCGGCCGACCAGCGGCATCGTCCAGCACGATTCCCTCTTGCGAAAATCCGGGAGCGACCCTGCCTGGAATCGAACCCGGCTCTCCTTGGTGGGAGGCGAGAAGTCTAACTTCCCAGCCAATGTGGCCCCTCAGAGACTTGAAGGACACAATACAAAGTCATCGGTACTCTCAAATTAATGCAATTTGCCCATTGGTCGCTGCTGCAGTGAGTAAGCGATTCCGCTTGTATGATTTGCATATAATTAATTAAGTAATTATCTGCAGGCTGACTATTGGCTCACAGTCATTTAGGGAGTGTTTAACTCAGCCAAATCACGAAAGTATTACAACTGTGTAAATATTTTCTGTTTCGATACATAGCCTATCACTGGGGCCATCTGTTTTTCGCGAAAATATTTAAACGCAGGCTATACCATAACTTCGTACGTGCGCAAAATATCTTTGTCTATTGGGCCACGTGTCTATGTGAGAAGACATAATAAACTCCACTGGGCCACTCAGACTTAAGAAAACTAGAGACTTTAGGTCTGTGATTGGCTACCACAGAGGTAAGACGTGTGAAAGTTGTGATCCTCCAACCACAAAATTGTTTCTCGCCTAGCGTGTTTTTCAAGACAAAGAGTCCTGGAATCTTTTAATGAAAAGCAGGCGGCCCTGCCTATCTCTTCTTAAAGTTGCGAAATGCTGACGAAAGTTCATTCTTAGGGAGAATNAGCGATTCCGCTTGTATGATTTGCATATAATTAATTAAGTAATTATCTGCAGGCTGACTATTGGCTCACAGTCATTAAGGGAGTGTTTAACTCAGCCAAATCACGAAAGTATTACAACCGTGTAAATATTTTCTGTTTCGATACATAGCCTATCACTGGGGCCATCTGTTTTTCGCGAAAATATTTAAACGCAGNATATTTTCTGTTTCGATACATAGCCTATCACTGGGGCCATCTGTTTTTCGCGAAAATATTTAAACGCAGGCTATACTACAACTTAGTACGTGCGCAAAATATCTTTGTCTATTGGGCCACGTGTCTATGTGAGAAGACATTATAAACTCCACTGGGCCACTCAGACTTAAGAAAACTAGAGACTTTAAGTCTGTGGTTGGCTACCACAGAGGTAAGACGTGTGAAAGTTGTCATCCTCCAACCACAAAATTGTTTCTCGCCTAGCGTGTTTTTCAATACAAAGAGTCCTGGAATCTTTTCATGAAAAGCAGGCGGCCCTGCCTATCTCTTCTTAAAGTTGCGAAATGCTGACGAAAGTTCATTCTTAGGGAGAATNCATGAAAAGCAGGCGGCCCTGCCTATCTCTTCTTAAAGTTGCGAAATGCTGACGAAAGTTCATTCTTAGGGAGAATATATAATTTCGCCAAAGAGAAGATGAATACACAAAGGCGAAATGGCGTGGCTGTTTCTTTGATGTAGGCGTACCCTTTCTTTGATTGGCTGAGCGATTATCTGGGAACAGGTCTTGTGTCTGACTGGTTATGGCTTTTTGCGGAAGGTTCCTCATTGGCTAGGCTGGCTCTAGCAAATAAACAGGTTCTCATTGGCGATCGGCGTTCCGACATGTCGCTGGCCAGTGATGCTATTTTGCTGGAACGTGCTCGCTGAGTTCTCGAAATGAATTGTTGTTTCGCATATGCATTCTTATTGATGCGTGGCTGTGTAGAGATCCACTGTCACTTATGAAACACACAAATATCTTTGCACACCGCTTAACGGGCAGCGGTAGTGTAGTGGCTAGACTACTCGCCTCCCACCTAGGCGAACCGGGTTCGATTCCCGGCGGGGTCACTCCCAGATTTTCACATGTGGAAATCGTGCCGGACTATACCCATGGTCAACGGGTTTTCTTGGGGATCTCCCCCTTCACCCCCCGCCCTTCATTCCGGCGTTGCTTTGAACTCACCTTGCTTCACCCTCATCGACTATCAAGACTTCGTTATTAAGAGCCGCCCAAATTTCTTCACTCACTCACTCATTTTATGCTGCCTAACCAGTTCCTTATTTTCATCATGAAGTTATGTGTTCTCCATTTGTTAACCTTCGTACATGGCCAATAATCAGTTTGCTGTATGAAACAAATGATCGAACTCGAAAAAATTAAAATTCATTCCGCAAAAAAGCAGCCTGTAAATATCACGCAGCAAGTTGTATTTAACTTATGCATGTGTGTTTCATTTCGCGATTCTGAAGCGACTGTGCACTGCCAAAAGTAAAATTTGAATAAAGGTTCACATTTTTACAGTGGTATAATATTCAGTTCACTGCATATACGTATTTATCTTTGTTTTATATAATGTGTGGTTAGAACGGCTTAAAATAAAAGATAAATCACAACAGAATTACTGTGGTTTAGTGAAAAACAGAAACCAATAATAATTTTTCCCTGCANTAAAATAAAAGATAAATCACAACAGAATTACTGTGGTTTAGTGAAAAACAGAAACCAATAATAATTTTTCCCTGCATTTTTACTTTGTATTTTTAAAATAATAACATGAAATTAATTAACAAATATATCACAAAGTAGATAAGTACACAGCAGCAAAATTGCGGGATGGTTATTTGATTTGGGAATATCTATTTCATGATTAGCTGTGCAAGGCTTTGGGAATCGGTCTTGTTTCTAACTGGCTACTGCGTCCTGCGAAAGGTTCCCTATTGGCTGGGCGGCCTGCTGACAAGTACGTTACTATGCGTTGATTGTCGAACGGTGTTCCAATGTTTTGATTGCTAGTTACGTCATTTTGCTGGCGTGTGGGGCTTGAGTGAGTGAAGAGTGAAGAGATTTGGGTGGCTCTTAACAACGAAATCTTGAGAGCCGATGAGGGTAATTAAGGTGAGTATGGAGTAGCGCCAGAATGAAAGGGCGGGGAAACGGGAGATCCCGAGAAAACCCACCGACCAGCGGCATCGTCTAGCACGATTTCCCCTTGCGAAAATCCGGGAGCAACCCCCTCCGGGAATCGAACCCGGTTCGCGGAATAAGCGGATGTTCATCTCTGTGTTTTGAAGTACTTAAGCATAAAGCATTCCGTAAGTGTGGAGAACAGGGTGAATGGCAGGTTAAATGCGCCCCACCACTACTCTAGAATGCCTGGATGTAAATGTAATAGAATAAAGTCAGAGGTAGAAAAACTGCGTGGTGCCGGATAGCTAGCCAAAGGCCAAAAGAAAGGGGACATCAACAGGAAAATGAAAGGAAAACGCTTATACCTCCTCATTATCCACACTCTAAACACCAATCAGTGATATCAATCAGTGAAATAACATTCACTGAAAATCAGTTGTTAAACTACTGCCGACCGGCGAAACAAGCAAATTAATTACGAACAAGTGACTTATGGCAGTTACATTCTCGACATTCAGGTGGGATCACAAATAAATCAGTGAAATTCAGTCATCATTTAAATTATATATTTAGCACTGAGTATCAATTGCGCAATTTTTACTGGTTATCTCTGATTTGGCTCAATTCTCACTGTTTCAAGTTCAGAGTGCATGAAGGGCACCGGTGCGGGGGTGATAAGAAAGTGTTTCCGGCCTTTCGTGGCCCACGTACTGCAATAACGTATCACGCGATACTCTGATATGTGTATATTTAAAATATGTAGCCCCTACCGAAAGTGGCTACACGAAAGTTACCTTTAAACGACATCCGCTTCTCCCAGTGTAAAAATAAATAGCTCTTTCCATTTCACCGAAAATGATAATGTAATTTATTTTCTAATTTTGGGGGTTTGGAAATGTAATTTCTGTGGTTAGCCCTTTTAGGCACGGTGGTCTGTTTACTGGACGTTGGAAAGGAAGTGCACTGTTTGCAGCACAAAACACATAAAGTAGGGAACGTAGCCCACGTAGTGGGAGACGTAGTTTTTCTTTAGATTTGCTGCCGTTCGCACTGAACACAAACATTTTTTATTAGCTTCGACATGTGACAGGATGTTATACTGATACTTGCACTGTTCCAAACCAGTCGTTGTAACGCCTAAAACTGCGTTTTTACGTATGCCGTAGATCGTTAAAACTGCATTTAATATGAACTGCGTATGTTTCATAGACGTACATATACTAACTGAGTATGCCGTAGACAGTTAAAACTGCATTTCCTATGAACTGCGTATGTTTCATAGACGTATATATACTAACTGAGTATTTCGTGGACAGTTAAAACTGCATTTCCTATGAACTGCGTATGTTTCATAGACGTATATATACTAACTGAGTATTTCGTGGACAGTTAAAACTGCATTTCCTATGAACTGCGTATGTTTCATAGACGTATATATACTAACTGAGTATGCCGTAGACAGTTAAAACTGCATTTACTACGAACTGCGTATGTTTCATAGACGTATTTATACTAACTATGATAGCCGTCCTAGGAGTCGTAATTTTAAATTTAGGGTAACTAATAGATGCTTGGCTACAGCATGGACAAGAAAATTCAATATTTTTGTATGACTTAAATTCATATAAAAAATACAGAATTTATTTTAAAAAAAAACCACAAGCGTTACTGGCACGTGTAAAATTTGAAGTTATTGGGTTACTGTACCTGTATTCTCGAACACGTTTTAATGGCTTAATGAATATTACGTTATTTTTAATCATATTTATAAGCCGAAAAAAGTGTAACCAGACGAGGTTAGATGGCGCAATCAAATGTAATTAAGTACCTACCTGTCCACGGATTTTTTTCAGTTTGTACACATACATTTTTTTTTCCCCCAGTGAACCGGCTACATGCGTCGAACTGCAAACTCACGAGTTATAAAGAAGGCCTTGCATGCCAGCAACATGGCAGGACGCCATTCGCCGATCAGTTCTCGGAGTAATGGCTGGCCAAGCACCGTACAAATTAAATACAGGCTAAAATATAAGGCATAGGCTGTTCACAGTAAACTGAGCACTTCTGAAATCCCGGTTTGAGATCTTCTTGCATGCACAATATATATTATTCCGCCATATACAATATTAACACTGCCACGGTCCTTATCACTTTGTTCCTGCGTCAGCCAAATAAAAATTTGAAATTATTAGAGAACTAAATAATTAACGAATTAGCTCATTCTTAAAATTAGATGCTTAAAAAACAGAAAGTAAGAAAAATCATTTCAGTGTTCACAAATACTATACTTAACACTTTTATTTCAACGTAAAGTCATAGGACTACATTCCCTACGTCGTTACCAACTTTACAGGACGCAGGCCAGTCAACGCCCCCATTGAATTAGATACAGGTAAAGGCAGTGACATTTCTCAGAGGTTTGATTTTTAAAGAGGTTCACTTTATCGTGAACAGCCTCAGGACCGACCTTTTTGCGCAAGTCCGCAACATTGTTTCGCAAATTGGCAGCGCAACTGTCAAAACACCCGTGTACAGGCTCAAGTTATTTATGAAAACTAGCGCAACTTTAGCACATAGTAGCTGAGACTACAGAGGTACAACAACCACGTATACCGCTTACTCTAGTCGCTCACGCAAGCGATATGACTTCACTGGCCAGCAACATGTTGGAACGCCGTTCACCAATTAGCGCGTGGTAAACTACTCGCCAGCCGGCAGCCCAGCTAACGGGGAACCTTACGCAGCGCTGTAGATAATCAGACGCAACACTCGTTCCCAGAGACTCGCGCAACCAACCACGGAGTATGTACTCCCTCATCAAAGGAACCGCCGTGCCATTTGGCCTTTACGTACTTATCTACTGTGTTGTCAGACGGACAGCCGCTCCATTTTTCTTCTGTACCCTTGCCTATTGCGTGTCTCGGCGGCCACAAGCACCTGGCGATATCATCAGGATGTGAACTACCCCCATCTCCCTCCCAACTCATATCATTGTTGGTTGGTAGACGCGCCGTGGGCGTTGGCCCTAGAGCCCTTCCGTGGGTGGATTGGCACGACTGACAGATACGTCTAATACACCCGGAGATTAACAACCCTCGACAGACAGGCACCTCCCCAAAGGCGGTTTAAACCGTAGCAGGAATATACGGTAGAGTGCCCACGCTACCTGCACAGCAGCAACCACTCTCTGTATTCCAGCAACGAACTGCCTTTACCGCCATTAACACTAATCAAACAACGTGGATAGAATTTGAGGATAGAACACTGTTTATGTAGGTAAGTGCTTTGAAAATCTTTTACAATTCCTCTGACCTAGTTTTAATGCGGATACAATATACTCAAGTTAATCAAAATGCAGCATTCATTAAGAAAAGAGGGGGTTAGAGAGGGGGTGGGTTCAAACACCAAGCGTAAACAAACACTTTCATCCTTATGTTTATCATATGCTTTTGACAGTTTTGTTGTTGATGGAAGATTCAAGTGTCAGGGACATGCGCAGATGTAAGACCCTCTCTTTCAAGTTGGGTGTCCACCTTTACCGGCACCTCCTTGCATGGATAAATATTTTAAATATTGAAGTTTGCTGTCGTGATATCGCGTCTTCTGAAAACTGCTGTCTCATAATTATGGAGANATAAATATTTTAAATATTGAAGTTTGCTGTCGTGATATCGCGTCTTCTGAAAACTGCTGTCTCATAATTATGGAGATTGCATAAATAGTACGACATTCTCATTCCTTGAAGATACAGGCATTTTCATGAAATTCACTGAAACACAATACACTGCCTGACGGAGGAAATGCTACACCATGGAGGCGTGAATGCAGTATAATCAAACATGTAGAGATGATATACATATGCATGTCATTCATTTTATTACCCATTCTCGCCAGTCGAAGGAACCGTACGCGTGATATAGACGTCCATCCAACAGGCGCGGTGGCATGAAGTGACTGTTTTGGCTGTTACTGTGTCTGGAGAACGAACAAGGCGTTTCAATGCCTTCAACACAACGTCGTACGCAGCAATTCCGGCAAACTGATGGGTTCACGATAGGTTTAATCCTAGGTCTCTGAAATGCTGGTTTGCCCTTGCACCATATGGCGGAAGAAACGCAACGTGATGCCATAACTGTTGGTCGCATTTTGTCAACAGTAGTCCTAGAAAGGAAATGTTCATCGTCGTAATGGGGCTGGAACGCGGATATGGGTGCCAGAGCTCACAGAACGTTACATCAGACGCCATGCAGTAGCACGCCCACAGTCCATGACTGGCGACACTCTGTGAAGTGTGCAAGGTGATTTGGTACACCGATATCAACACCGAGTGTGTCGCGCCGATTGGCCGAGGCAGATCTGTTGTCTAGCCGTCCGTTGCGAAGAATGCTCTTAGCAGCAGGCCATTGTCATCATCGCTTAGAATGGTGTTGCACCAGAGATGTGTGGGGTGCAGAGTGGAACAATGTAATCTTCAGCGACAAATATCGTTCTCGTCTCCCAATGATCATCCCCGTATGAGAGTCTGGCAGCGACGTGGCCATTGAGTGGATTTCTTTACCGTTGTGAAGTGCCACGNCGCAGCCCGTCAACGTGAAGTCACAGAGCAGATAACTACACAGAGATGAAATGGTGGGGTTGTACCTTTGATTTGGGGGTACCCGTTCTCTGATTGACTGCGCGAGGCTCTGAGAACGGGCTTTGTGTCTGATTGGCTACTGCATGCATCGAAACGTTCTCTATTGGCTGGGCCAATACTGAGACCACACTACTCTTGTGTTTGTTCAAGAAACACTGAACAGTGAATGCTATACCCAGAACAACATCCAGCCCTTTTGACTGCCGTTCCTCTAACGCAGAGGAGATGTCCCCTTCCAGCAGGGCAATGACTATGTACAGACGTTTCGTGTTACCCAACGTGCTCTCAAAGGCGTTCGTCCACTCCCCTGGCCAGCACGATCACCCGACCTGTCCCCCATTT